>CAKNXH010001775.1:77404-126805 GCA_932178445.1 Andricus quercusramuli
AATAAAAAGAGAACGTCGTGCATTTAATCACATATTGCATTTATGTTAAATAGCAAAGCAGAAGCCTCATTTGCTCAGCTCTGGAACAAAGAGTAGAATTACGTTTGTTTTGATAGGCGTGCAAAGTCCAGCATAAATAATTCTTCACTTGGATAGGAGTTGATTCATTACGGATTTGTCATTTGCTCAAGAATTTGATGAACGAAAAAAATGGTCTTCTTGAACTTTGGAGTTGTATGCAATATTATATCTTTAGGCTCGAATTAAAGGTGACTCTTAAAAATCTCAAGTCTTAAGTACTTCAAAGTCCAAAATCATTTCTGTTCCCCATTTTTTTTCTGAATCTGATTTTTTTTCAGATTATTCAGATTCGAATCGTCAATAAATACCAAATTTATAATTTGATTATTCACTAAAATCCATTCATAAAGAATAGGTGTCACAGACAAAAATTAATTTCTATCTAAACAGAAAAATTTTCAACCAAACAGATGATTCTTCAACTAAGAAGATTAAATGTCTATCAAAAAAGATAAATTTTTGACAAGAAAATGGAATAGTTCATCTTTCTGTTGAGAAAAAATTTGTTTTCGTAAAAAAATTGCAATCAAAGAAATGAATTTTCAACCAAAAAGATCAATTTTCTACTAAAAATATTGATTTTTTGATAAAATACAGGAATTTTCAAACAAATTTTAATGTTTAAAGGAATCTTTAGCCGAGTAGTAACATTTTCCACACAAAAATTAAATTTCAACTGAATTGATTAATTTTCTAACAAAAAAGATTGATTCTTGAGAAAATACATGAATTTTAACCAAATTTCGAATTTTTAAAGGAATTTTTAATCTAAGAGTTGAATTGTCCACCAATAAAATAAATTTTCAACCAGAAAAATTAATTTTCTACTAAAAAAGATTTATTTTTATCAAAATAAATGAAATTTCAAACAAATTTATAATCTTTAAACGAATCTTCAACCTAATAGTTAATTTTTCCACCGAAGAAATAAATTTTCTACCGCAAAGATTAATTTTCTACCAAAAAGATTGATTTTCTAAAAAATACATGATTTGTCAACTAAATTTTAAATTTTTAAAGGAGTTTTAAACCTAATAGTTGAATTTTCCACCAAAGAAATAAATTTTCAACCAAAAAGGTGAATTAGTCGCCAACAAGATTAATATTCTACCACAAAAGATATAGTTTCAAGAAAAGACCGAAATTTTCAACCAAATAGCTGAATTTTCAAGTGAAGAAGATAAATGTTAAAAATTAATTTTCAATAAAAAACTAATTTGCAACCAAAAAGATTACTTTTCTACCAACATAGATTTATTTTTAACAAAATATATGAATTGCCAAACAAATTTTAAATTTGTAAAGGAATCTTCTACCTAATAGTTAAATTTTCTACCAAGGGAATGGATTTTCAACCAAAAAACTAAATTAGTCAACAAAAAGATTAATATTCTATCACAAAAGACAAAGTTTCAACAAAATACAGAAATCGTCAACCAAATAGATAAATTTTCAACTGAACAAGACGAATATTAAACCAAACATGGAATAGTTAAATTTTCAGATAAAAAAATTAGTTTACAACAACAACAAATTTTCAAAACAATAGTTCAATTATGAACAAAAAATCAAGGGCCTTCCTCTGAAGCGTCAACTTCTGCAGTGAAATTTTTCATATTACAGGATCAAGATATAAAGAGAAGCACAAATTTTTAATAGAAACATCAAAAATTAACCGTTTGTGGTAAGTTTTTATTTTCAAAACTGCTACTTAAATGTAAATAATGTAATGAAAATATAGAAAAATATGCATTTTTCATTTATTGTAAAAGTAGCATTTTGACAGTTAATTAACAATAAAGTTACTTAAGTGTGCTCGTGTCTAATGTAAATTGTAATACTGTTGTATGCGTCTGTCTTGATTAAGTAAAATGTTAGGGAAGAGCGGGCTAAGCAGACACTTTTTTTAAAAGTCGTTTTTTAATACAAAAAAAATATGATGAAAACATATTAGGTATGATTACTGATGAATTAGAACTACGAACATTACAAAAAAATTGAAGTCATGGATAATTTAGCGAGCCAAAAATCGTGGGGGTAAGCCGACACCCCCCTGGGGCTAAGCCGACACTTGACTATAATGTTTGAAGAAAGAAAATTACACATTTTTCAAATGTTTATTATTGTGGTCAACTAAATACTCGATTCAACAATACCTAATATAGACTGTCCCGAAGAATAAGTCACTACTGTCTGCCCAAAAAGTTTAGGCACCGCGATTTTTTTTACAGATTTTCGTGAAAATCTCTGCAGAAAAAAATTCTAAAAATATGAGACAACTTGCATATTGCAGATGAAGGTTTTGCCAATACTGATGCAGAGTTTCAAAATTTTCAGATGATTAGCAATTATTTCCGGGCGAGTGAAACTTAAAAAAGCATAATAATCATATGATAATTTCGTAATACTCAACTTTGAATGGACGTAAGTAACTGAAAAAAATTATGAAAAATCTACAAAAAATATAGGGGTTTCGCTTATCCTTTTTGTGCCCAGTGGTGATATCTAGAGTCAGAAATAATTATTTGTCAATAAGTTATGAACAAAAAAGTGGGGAGGTGTCATCTCCGGAACTAAGGAACGTACACAGATGATTCTTGAAGCAAATCACACATTTTTAGCTTCTGACAATGTTGTACGTATTGTCAAAGAGCAAAAAGTTGCAGTTGAATGTTTAAAAAATTATGTTCTTATTAGGAAAATACAAAAGGCTTAACGATAGTCGAGGCTACCACACTCTCAGCATGGGACCTTGCTGGTGCTACTGTCACATGTGCTACAGTCTACACGACCTTTTCTCACACTCACACAGTTACACAGTCCCTAAGCTTTGATGCAACAAAAAGGGATATGGTTGCCTCGATTATTATAAAGCCTTTTGTATTTTTCCAAGAAGAATATAATTTTTTAAACATTGAAGTGCAACTTTTTGCTCATTGATAATACGCACAACATTGTCAGAAGCCAAAAATGTGTAATTTCCTTCAAGAATCATCTCTGTCCGTTTCTTAGTCCCGCAGATGACACCTCTTCACTCTTTTGTCAATAACTTATTAACAAATAATTATTTCTAACTCTGAATGTCACCACTGGGCACAGAAAGGATCAACGAAACCCATATATTTTTTTGCAGATTTTGCATAATTTTTTTCAGTGACTTACAGCCAATCTAAGTTGAGTATTCTGACATGATCATATGATTATTATGCTTTTTCAGCTTTCACTCGCCTGGAAATAATCGCTAATCATCTGAAAATTTTGAAACTCTGTACCAGTATTGGCAAAACCTTCATCTGCAACATGCAAGTTGTCTCATATTTTTAGAATTTTTTTCTGCTGAGATTTCCACGAATTTCTGTACAAAAATCGCGGTGCCTAAACTTTTTGGACGGACAAAACAGAGTGTATCAACTGTATTATGTTTCGCTAGCGTGCCGTATCTCCATTCAAAAACACATAGAGATATGACACACTAGCGATGTAAAATATATTTGACACACTCTGTATACGGAAAAATTTACTAGCGACTTATTCTTCAGGACAGTCGACATGTTGTCAAACAAACATTTTTTTATATCCTCATCCTATAATGAGAAGGTAGGTATTAGTTTTATGTAAAATTGGACTTCGTCGGTTTTTATAAAATCTTCACGTTTTGAGACTACCTGAGTCAGAAAAAACGATTTTTACAAAGGTGTCTGTCTCTCTGTCTGTATATCTGTCTGTATCCTGTACGCACGATGAGGTACTCGGTGTCGAATTGGCCCCACATGTCAATTTTGTATATTGGTATCCGGAAAACATTGAAAATCATCAGAAAATCAGAATTTAACAACACATGCATGTTCAGCACCTGTTTTACGTAAGAATAATATACCTTGATTACAGTGGACGATGACATACAAAAAGAAAAACAAAATGTGCCGTCTCATGCAGAATGATACGAAACTCTGCCGATAAAGTTAGGGTATTAGGGCCCACTTTTATTTAAAAAACCAAGTTCACACGGTTTATATTTTTCTTTAAAAAAGCAAGTGTCCGTTTAGCCCCACTGTCGGCTAGGCCCCACTCTCCCCTACATTATAGGTCTTCAATTTTTCTCAGTTTCACATAAATGTAACATTTTTCTTACCGTTGAACTTGAAAAATGAAATTTCGATATCAAAGAAAGTAATATAATACATTTATGTGACGCATATGTCCAAAAAACGTGGAAAATGGAATCTTATAGAAAATTCAAATCAGATTAAAATAGTCGAATTTAATTCTTCTTTGATGAATAGTTCACCTGTAAATACCTTGAAAATGTATTTTTTATGTTTTTTAAATGTTAAAAAAATATTTAAAGTACCGCGTCGGATAATTCCGCACCCGGCGAGATACATTTTGTTCATAAGAAAAACAATCTGCTAATTTCTGGATATTGTAAGTAAATGAAAAAAAATCTTGTCATTCATTTTAAATTTACTGAAATTTTATCGCTATAATAAAGAAACTGATGTAAATCATATACAACTTACAACGTTTTCAAATCATATGAGATGTTCTGTAAAATCTACTAAATGTTGTAAAATGAACAGAGTTTTTTTTTAAAGAAAGGGAAATTAGGGCGCAAGTAGCGCGTACAATGTTCTAGTACTATAAAAAAGAAAATATTTATCAAGTTAGCTTTGAACTTGTGCAATTAAAAATGTTTTAAAAATAAAATATATGCTCAATGTTATATGCGAAGGAGGAAGATTAAAGACGAGAAAGTTCCTTTCCCTTTCTAAATTTTACTTTCAGATACAAAGGTCAATTTTCGAATTTGCGCGTAACATTAAAAAAAATGATATCGAAATCTTACTAAATTATTTACTCGAGCTTATTTATCATTAGTACAATTAAATTCTACTTTATCTCTCGATTCAAGTAAAACTTGAAAGACAACTTTTCAACGACATTTACGTATTTAATTTTACTTATTGTTATCAATATGCAAATTTAAAAGAAAATTATATTCAAGAACCGGTTTTTTATGACAAGGCTTAATCAAAAAGAGTACTTTAGAGTGAATCAAAAACGTTACACTTAAAAGATTAATTACTTCCACTAAATAATATACATACAAGTTTAACCACTTGTAAGATATATATTCATGAAACATTCTATAACCCTGAATATTTGATTTTTAGATTATTTTATATTCCAAGTTTATAATTCTACTTTATGGAAATTTTATTATCTTTGCAAACCTTAATTATAATGAAATAAAATTTTAAAGATTTATTTAGTTTCCAACAGAATAAAGATTTTTTTTAAATAGATTTGAATTCTAAGAAATTGACAGTTTCACATTGTCAGTCAAGTCTTTATGTAATTTTGCATTAGTATGCTTTCGTGATCAGTACGAAAACGAAATAATTTTCCTTTTCTTTAAGAACGGATATCGCAGAACAATGAGCTTCATCGCGTGACTATCTGACAACAATTTATAATTAAAATACCAGGAATAAGAAAATTTCAAATGTAAAAAGAGATAGAAATCAATTAATTAATTTCTTAGACAAAAGGAAACAAAATTTTAACATTGAAATCCCCGGAAAAACAATTAATATAAAATTTAGAACTTAATTAATTTTTTGTTCCGCCAAAAAATTAATTAAAACAATGTGACATTACCATAGATAACATTATAATACATTGTTTCAAAATCAAAATTCTTCTCCCAATTTTTATAAAGAAAAAACTAAATTTTGCAATCTTTCAATTTGAGACCGGGTGTCTACTCAAATCATATAAAAATTTCCTGACAATTCCTAGTTTTCTCCAGATATCTGAAGATTTTTCCAATTATGTATAATAATTTTGCAGGATACGAATCTTTAAATCGAATAGTTCAATTTTCAACAAAGAAGAATGATTTTCTACCAAAAAAGACAAATAAGTGAATTTTGAAGTAAAAAATACAAAAATTTTGAACCAAAAATTGAATAGTTAAATTTTCAGTTGAGAAACTTTATTTTCAATCAAAAAGATAAACATTCAACTGAAATTTCAACTAAAGTAGCTTAATCCATAAAGAAAATAGATTAATTTTCAACAAAAAGTACAATTTTTGACTAAAGAAGATGAAATTTTCTAACAAAATAGTTAAATTTTCAACTAAAAAGATGAATTTTCATCCGTAAAGAATTATTTTTCTGCCAAAAGGATGAATTTGCAACGGAATACATGAATTTTTAAATTAAAAAAATGAATTCCAAACATGAAATTAAATAATTAAATTTTCAGTTGAAAAATTGATTTTCAATCAAAGATATGAATTTTCAACTACAATAATTTGCAACTAAGAAATATTTTTCTGTCATTAGAATTTTCCACCAATACTGTTAAATTTTTTAAATAAAAGAGACGAACTTTTAAAAACAGTGGAATTTTCAACCAAAATAGTTGCATGTTCAATCCAAAAAGACTATTTTTTTACAAAAAAGGTGAATTTTCAACCCGAAAATTTAGGCACAGGCCTTTTAAAATTGCAGGTCAAAGCATCGAGAGCTGTAATTTGGTGATTGTGAATTCTCTTTTGTTAAAGCTCCTTCGGCTTTAACGAACACATTCTCATCACGTATCTCGGCCTGGGATTGCTTATTCAGATATTGTAAAATAAAGTACAAATTTTATTGTTCATGATTAATTTATTATGTGTTCCTTATTTTTAAGTAATTTTAATTCTCAGCTACCCTAAAAAATGTATCATTTGAATAAATTTATATTATTACAATTCATAATATGCATTGGTATTGAAAAAAGATATTTTCATTGTATTGTTTTTACAATTCAAAAAAGTGCGCATCATAATTAAAAAATTGTTATTAAACATTTTATTGCAACTTGTGTCGTTACAAAAACTATTAGATCATCTTTTGCAATCCTCAAATAATACCTAGAAATTTTTTTTAAAAATGTATGAGTCATTAGGACCCACTGTGACTATTATACGATTCTACTGAAGTGTGACTAATTAGGGTTAATGTTATTTTCTACGATTAAAACAAAAACTACGCGTCATGTAAAAAAATTATTGATGACAAATTTGGATGAGTTTTCACTCTTTTTTGTAAGAGCAACTATTGTCTATTCATTTTTTTCATAGCTTGTGTCGTTTGTCTAAAAATTATATATTTTTCAACTGTTGTTTTATAAAACAAAAACTACGCATCCTATCAAAAAGTAATTAATAAAAAATTTGTAGCTTTTTCTCTGGTGAACAACTTTTGTCTTATTATTATTTTCGCAGCTTGTGTCGTTTGTCAAACATTTTTTTTTATTATTAATGTTGCTTTTAAAGAATAAAACAAAAACTACTTATCGTACAAAGAAGTGATTAATAACAAATTTGTAGATCTTGTTTGGGTGCACAAATTTTGTTGATTCATTTTTCTCGTATCATGCATAGTTTGACCCGCAAAATGGAATTTTTGATTTTTCATTATTTTTTGTGCCGACAAAAAATTGAATTTTCGATTCAAGAAAATTCAAAAAATTGTTGCGATAATCTTGACGTTTTTGCTCTTGTGACACTTTTTCATAGCGTGCGTCGTTTGGCTTAAAATGTTAATTTTCGTTTGTTTTTTGAAATTTGGAAAAGCTATAACTCGGGTAATTTTTTTATCAAAAAGAGTCGTGAGAAGAAATTGTTTGTCGTTTTTAGTAGTAAAAAGGTGGTCTCAAAAATTTTGAAAATGCTCTAACTTTTTCGATTTTTATCCAAACTGGCTGGCCAACAAACTAAAAATCTACAGACAGATCTACAGACAGACGCAGTCATAAAAACCTGTTTTTCTGGTTCAGGGGGTCTCAAAACGTGGAAATTTGACGAAAATGGGAGGGGAGGGGGGTCAAATTTTACATAAATATATCCTTCTCTGATGAGGATGTAAAAATTAATTTCCTTCCAAAAAGGACAAATTTTCAATTAAAAAACATACAGTTTCACCCTAAAATAGAATAGTTAAATTTTCAGTTAAAAAAATTAATGTCCTGCAAAAAAAATGAATTATCAACTAAACAGTTAAATTTAGGAACATAAAGCTACTTTCACAAATGAAAAGACATTATTATTGAATTTTACATTACAATTTAAAAAAATTTAAGCACGATCTCGACAAAATTGTGACGTCATGACTTTCATGAAATTGTGGCGCGAAATTTAAATTTAGGATTTTACTATTGTATCAAATCTCGATACATTGAATAAGACACCAATTCCAAATTTGAAATAAATGTTGCTCACGCCTCTGCGCCTAATAATGAACAAAGAAAAATGCAGTGAAGCATGCATTACGTGAGACGTACGTAAACTACAGAAATGAAACCTTGAGTACTGAAAATAGAACTAGAAAATTCAAGTAGGAAATAATAAGACAAAAATATTGTTCAAGATTAACGATGAAATCAAATCAAGCCAATTTTTTTTCTATATCCATATTTTTATTTTATCCTTCAATCTTAGCATTATTTTCAAAAAGAAATTAAATTTTCTGAAAAAATTACTGATAATCAAATGTTTTTGTCGCATGGAAAGATATAAATTTTAATCATCGTCTCATAGGTCAGAATCGATGTCCAGTCTTATCTGATTCATTCTTTAGACTTAAATAGCAAAAAGATTGCCTCGAATGCAACAAAATTGTGAAGATAATTATTGCATGGAAAATAAGAGGACAAATTGAAAAATGACACAAAAAGGCAAATAAGGCTTATTAAAAAAAATTAGAATTTAAAAATCTAATTGCATCGAACTTGTATTAATAACTGCAAAAATACTGGTTACTCTTACACGCGATTTGCAAAACGTTAAAGAATGACGTGCACGTTTCGTATGCAAGTATTACCAACACTTCCTATTCACGGGCAATCAGAATCTCACTCAATGCCATATAATATATAACATTTTAGTGACATAAGATTTCGTAATGAGAAAATACTTTTTGTATTAGTTTTCTGTAAAAATTTATTTCAGGTTTAACGAACTCATTATTATCAATATTTTGAATGTATCCCACTTTTAGAATATTTAATCAACTATAATATTTGAAATTTCTACTTTTATTTATAATAAAGAAGACCAAAATAAGGTAAAAAAATTAAAGACTTCACAGATCAAAATCCTTTTAAATGAGGAGAAATAGAGTGATTTTTCACGAAAATAGGAGAATAAATTCTTTTTAATAAAATTAATATAGGTACCATATTGAACTCAATATGAAACGCTTGAGATTTCAAGTCAAAATATATTGCATTTTTAACAAAACAGTTGAATTTTAAACCAAAAAAGATTAATTTTCTACCAAGAGATACGAATTCTTAACAGAAGAGTTCAGTTTTCAAGCTAAAAAGTAGAATGTTTTAGAAAACAGTTGTCTTTTAAACACAAAAATATTAAATTTCAACAAAAAAGTTCATTTTTAACCAAAGAAATCAAGTTTAAAAAAAAAATAATTTTTAACCAAGAAGATCTTTTTTAGTTTAACACTATTAGTAATTAAAACTAAATAAATTTAAAACTAAACAGTTAAATTTATAATCAAATAGTTGAATGTTTAACCAAATGGTCGAATTTTCAATAAACATTTTAATTTTCAACCAAATAGTTGAATTTTCTATCAAAATAGTAGTTGAATTATAAAGCCAGAAAGACGAATTTTTTAGAAGACAGTTACCAGTTTTTTAACTAAGAATGATTAATTTTCAATCAAGAAAAATTATTTTTCTACAAAAAAATGAAATGTAATTTCCTAGAAAAAAACGAACTTTCAACAACATTTTGAAACCAAGAGATGAATCTTCAATCAAATAAATTATTTTTTAACAAAGTTAAAAAGTTTGATTCAAGTAGTTAAATTTTCAATGAAAAAGAATCAATTTTCAACAAAAAATGGAATCATTACATTTTCAGATTAAAAAATTAATTTCCAACCAAAAAATTGGAACGTTCAACAAAAAATGTAATAGTTGACATTTCAACCAAAAAAGATTTTAATGCAAAATAAAAAAACAGGTAAATTAACCAAAAAATAACAATTTTCATCAAAATAGTTAGATTTTTAACTTTTTCAATAAGCAAAGAAACATTTTCAACCAAATGGTAGAATTTTCTATCAAAATAGTTGAATTATAGAGCCAAAAAGTTGAATTTTTTATAGTACAGTTAAATTTTCAATCCAAAAAGTTTAATTTAAAAAAAAATGCATTTTCAACAAAAAGCAGAATTTTCAATTTTTAATTTAAATACAAAGCAGGTTAATTTAAACAAACAAGTCGAGTTTTCAACAAAACAGTTGAAAGAGATGAATCGTCAACAAAAAAATGATTTTTCATTATTATTAATATTTCATGTAAAAAATACTTTTATTTTTAATCAAAAACAGTTGAACTTAACTTAAAAAAAAACGAATTCTCAGAAAAATAGTTCAATTGTTAACCAAGAGATGAATTTTTAACAAGTAAGTTCAACTTCCAACCAAGCAGTTACATTTTTAGGCAAAAAAAATTCTCAACGAAAAATTCAATAGTTGATACTTTTACTAAAAAATATTTTGAATGCAACCAAAAAATATGAATTTTCAACAAAATAGATGAATTTAAACCAAGAAAGATTGAATTTGCAACACCAAAATATGCATTTTCAACAAATATGTTAATTTTCCAAGAAAAAAAATTTAATTATAATTATCAACTCAAATAGACGAAGTTTCAAGGAAACAGTTGAATTTGCATACGAAAAATATGAATTTTTAATAAAATAGTAGAATTTTTCATCAAATAATTAAATTTCCATTCTAATAGTAGAATTTTTAACTAAAAGAGATGAATTCTGAACAGAAAATATAAAAGTAGAAATTTCAAATAAAAAAAAAATTGTATTCAAAAATGGTTCATTTTCTTATTGGATTCTATTAATTCAGTTCACAATTGAGCGAAAAAAAAACGAAAAAAGGGAAAGTTTCTTGAAAATAAGGGAAAATAGGAATTTAAAAGGGGGGGAGGGGTTGTATAAGAAAAGTGCATTCTGAAATTAGGTTTGTAAATAGAAAGGATTTACAACGAACTTGTTTACTTGTATTACTAATTTGTGTAAAATAATGGTATAATAATAATAATAATAAATAATTAAACAAAAATAATTTGTGTAAAATATATTTGTGTAAAAGACAATCTAATTCAAAGTTTAATTAATTTAATCAAATGAATTATTTCAGATTTAAATAATTTGAAATTTTTAAAATGAAATAATTAGAAACTAAGAATTTTGAAAATTTCCTATTAAAATTCTACAAATTAGCCAATTCTAAATTAATCGCTTTCGAAGTTGAATCATTTTTTTAAAGTTAAATTTCAAACAGAATCTTTCAAATTATTTATTTACTTCAATTTGGAATATTTTGAATTTTAATACTATTAAATTATAAGTTGCCTTATACTTCACTTTAAAATTTGGTGGCTAAAAAACGAAAAGACTTTGTGATTAACAATTTTCTCTATACAATTTGATTTTGCTTAAATTTCAAGAAAACTTTTTGGTTTCTATGCTAAACATAAGTCGTTAAAAAATAAAACAATTCTCTAATGAACATATTTTAATTTTGTCCAATTGTTTTAACCTATTACTCATTATTTATTATTTGAATAATTTCATAAATAAAATTACATGCACGATAGTCTGAAGTGACTATAAAGAAATCAAGATACATTGAACCGGAATCTGGAATTACATAATCGAAAAGGCTAAATGAAGAAAAAATGAAAAAATGAGAAAATCCAATCTGTAAAGCTATATGTTTAAGCCTTTCAAAGATAGGCTTACATATACTGCAGTGAATGTTTTTGCATTTTAACATACTTTAAGCATACCCAGACGTCGCGAGTAATTTGTGCGCAAATGCCGAGATAATGAACTTAAGTTTTCTTGCTTTCATTCCACATGTACTGGTGTTAATTTCAGGCTTCGGACTCACTTTCAAGATTAAAAATAGTGTGAATAGTGTCACAAATTTGAAAAAAATAGTGTCAAAATAGTGTCATAAAATTTTGCACATATTAAGCTTCTGTGCAGTCCGAATTTAAAAGCTTTAAATGGTGAATTTGTGAAGCTCTTCGCCTGGGGTGATTGCCAGAGAAAGTAATCAGGGAGCTGAGTTGGAGCAGTGTTCAATTTTATTTTCATGGGAAAATCAAGTATTTTTTGAACATTCATCTTTTTGGTTTGAAAATTCATCTCTTTCTGTATTAATTTGACCTATTTCAGTTAAAAATGCAACTGTGGGAGTAAAAATTAATCTGTTTCGGTTGAAAATTAACTTTTTTGTTAAATATTCAACTGTTTTGGAATTTTCGGGTAAAAAATCAACAATTTGGTACAAAATTGTTCTATATGGTTACAAATTAACGTAGTTTGTTGAAAATTCGTCTGTTTTGGTAAAAAATCAATTTTTTTGGTTAATAATGTAAGTGATTTTTTTTATTAAAATCTTTTTTGTTGAAATATCAAGTATTACATTCTTCGTTGAAAACTCATCTTTTCAGGTTGAAAATTCAACTCCATGGTTGGAAGTTGAACTACTTTCTTAAAAGTTCATTTTTTGTTGTTGAAAATTCTTAATTTAGTTGAAAATTCGTTTTATTTTGTTTGTTGAAAATTAATTTTCTTGACTGACAATTCAACTATTTTGTTGTGAATTCAACTCATGGTTGAAAATTAATTTTTTGTTGAAAATTCATATTCTTGGGTTGAAAATTCCACAATTTGGTAAAAAGTGCAACTATCAGGTACAAAATTGAACTGTCATGTAGAAATTTTTTTTTTTATATATTGAAAATTAATTCTCTTAATTGAAAATTTCACTAGTCCATTTTTGCTTAAAAATTAAAATGTTCTAGTTTAAAAATTAAACCATTTAATTTACTAATTTTTAGAAACGAAAATAATATACACTAAAAATTATTCAAATGCAATTTGGACTACCGTCCCATCTATTGTTCATATTATTTAGTTGAAAATTTATGTAACTTGTTGAAAAATTCTGTTTTGGTAGAAAAGTAAACTTCTTGGTTGAAAAGTCCACTATATCGTTCAAAATGCATGTATTTTATTCAAAAATTCGTCTTTGTGGTTGAAATTAATCTTCCTAGTTGAAAATTTGTCTTTTTTAGTTAAAACTGCATGTATTTTGTTAAAAATAATTTGTCCAATTGAAAATTTACTTGTTTAGTTGAAAATTCAACTATTTTGCAGAAAGCTCATTTTTTAGGTCCGAAATATAACTGTTTGATTAAAAAAGAAACTTTTTTGGCTGAGGATTTAACTATAATTTAAGATTTGATGTCATTTTTTTTCTTTCTTGACTAACAAATTTTTAATTGATTATAAATTCAACTACATTGTTGAACATTCATCTTTTTTATTTCAAAATTCATCTTAATCTGTTTTGGTTAAAAAATTAACTTTTTTGCTGAAAATTCACATTTGCGGATTGAAAATTCAACTGTTTTGTAGAAAATTAGCAATTTCGGTCGAAAATTCAACAATTTGATGAAAAATTTAACTATTTGGTTGAATATTTATGTATCTTGTTAAAAATTCGTCTTTGCTGGGTTAATTCAAATGTTTTATATTTTAAATTCAAGTCATTTTGTGATGAAATATCAAATCTCTTTAGGTTGAAAATTCAACTCCTTGCTTGAAAGCTTACCTACTTTTTAAAATATTCACTTTCTTGGTTGAAGATTCATAATTTTAGTTGAAAATTCTACTTTTTTGTTGAAAAATTGATTTTTTAACTGAAAATTTAACTATTATGTTGAAAATTCAACTGATTACTTGAAAATTAACTTTTTTGTTGAAAAGTAATATTCTCGGATTGACAATTCAACTGTATAGTACAAAATTGAACTTTTTTGTAGAAAATTTTGTTTTATTGAAAATCAATGCTTTTCATTGAAAATTAAGTTATTTGGTTAAAAATGTATGTACTTTGTTAAGAATTCATCCTTATTGGTAGAAAATTAATCTTCTTGGTAGAAAACGCGTCTTTTTATATGAAAATTCATCTCTTCTAGTAGAAAGTTAATCTTTTATTCATTATTTATTTCTCTACCCTCAAACAAAATGTGTTTATTATTCAAGGCTAGCTAATTTTAAAAAAATATGTCGAAAGAATTGACAAACTTCTAAGAAAAGAATATACATAAATACAAACAAAATTTTGTATTCGAAAAAGTCATATGATAATTTAGAGTTGAAAAGATGGTCAAGGCTGAAAGAATAAAGAGAATAATTTAAATCAGTTACGGAATTTTAATGACAATAAATATATATTTATAAGTAAATTAAAACATAAAAAAATACCGAGAAACTATTCCTGAATTTGTAATTTTAGTTTAATTTCAAACTTCATTTGCGGTAATAATGTACTAATAGCCGCAGTAGTTCATGCTGTTTTAAAGATACTGGGCGTGCGCAAAATGTCACTATCTTGTGTATTCAAATGATTCATTTCCTGGTCGGAAATGTCTTCTCCAATGCAAAACACGTAACCTTAATTCACAATCAGAAAGTAACTCGCTAGCCAGTTGAGTATAAATTTCCCAAGAAATCCTATGATTTTTGACGTTGAAAGGAAAATTAAAACTAAGTATTGAAAAATCATCTACTCATTAGATATTAAGTCACGTTATAAAATTTACTCAGAAAACGGATTTGTTTATTTACAATGTGCGATTGCATATTTCTGCATCGTTCGATTAACAAATTATTTTTTCGTAAACTATTTACGAAACATTGATGAAAATTGTAGGGAGTGGCGAAAAATGAATCCCATTAACAGTAACATTCTCCAGATCGTGCTATTTGTTATTGTTGCTAATTTATATCATTTTTTGATAAACAAATGCCGATTTTGCCCTGTTCTACACACAAAATTTTAAAATTTTGTCAAGCAGTGAAAAGTCTGAACGCTTAAGATTCAGAAACCGTTTCAACTTTTTTCTTGCTCGCTCTTTGGATTAATGATAAATAATATTGTTTAGGGTCGCGCGGTGCATGCTGTGGTAACCGCTTACAGTGGTTGGAAATAAGAATTTACTGTTGATAATCGCCCACAGATTGTATTTCTTAACCGATTTCAAAGTATTTTTTTAGAAATGCTCAGCATTAAATTTTTAAGAGAATTGTGGTCTGCGATTTTTCATTTTTCGTCACAGAGCAACAATATATAAGCAAATAAAGTGATGAAATTGGCCGTTTCAGCTTTGTGACGTTTTATCTCAAGAAAAAATACAAAAAGAAATTTTCACTATCAGCTGGAATTATTGCATCTGCTCTTATAAAACAGAAATATTTCTAATAATATTTAACTTAATGAAAATAAACAATTTTTATAAACAAATTCTTACTAGTGTTTTATTTTCTCATAGAATAAATTGGTTTCTTTTGCACGTTAGCTGCTTAGATTTTTTATAAGAGTCATAATTTATAACTAAAAATTAGCATAAGTTTACTTTTACTGTTTTTATAAACATTTTGATCAACAAATTCTCAATAAATAATTTTTTCTCATAACTAATTTGATTTTTCTAACTAAAAGAGATTCACAGTTGCATTCAAAGGCATTTATATACTTCTTGCTTCATGAAGCATAAATAATATAGACTGTTAATAACAATTTATTTAAACCAATGTCCCAAATGGTCTTTTTCTCGTAAAAAATATGTTTCCTTCAATTATTATTGGAATTATATTTCTTGCGATGATTAACCAACGAAGTTGTTTAAAAAATAACTTATGTGCTAGTTATAGCCATTTTTTTAAAGAAAAACTAAGATGTATCATTTTTTCATACAATAGAAAGAGGTGATAAATAATAATAAATAAATAATCAACTCAGTGAATGATAATTGTTATAACATTTAATTACAATTTCTCCATATGCTTTGTGGAAAAAACTCTCAATGAAAAAATTGTATTCTTTATTAAATTTTAGGAGAATCATACAGTAAGTATTAACTTACACTAATTGTTAGTTATGTATAAATTATGACTCTTATGAAAAATCTTAGCAGCTAGCGTAGAGCAAAAAATTTATTCTGTAAGAAAAAACACTAGTAAGAATTCATTTATAAAAATGGTTTATTATGATTAAATTAAATATTATTAGAATCATTACCGTTCTATAAGTGCAGATGCAATAATTCCAGCTGATAGTGAGTTTCTTCCTGTAATTATTTCTTGAGATAAAAATTCACAAAGCTGAAATGGCCGCAATTTTGTCATTTTATTTGTTTATTTATTGTTGCTCTGTGACGAAAATTAAAAATCAATAACCACAATTCTCTTAAAAATTTAATGCTGAACATTTCGAAAAAAAATACTTTAAGCTTTTATAAAAAAATGATGTAAATTAGCAGCAATAACCATTATACAACAATAACCATAATTTCCATCAATTTTTCAAATAAAAAATGCAACTGTAACATTAAAATTAATTGTTCCAACTCAAAATTTAACCATTCCTTTTTTGGTAGAAAATTCACCTTTTTTAGTTGAAAATTCAACTATTTGGTATAATTTTTTTGTTACAAATGCAATTGTTTGGTTGAAAATTAATCTGTTTTAATTAAGGATTCAAGTATTTTGTTATGAATTAATCTTTTATGGTTAAATTTAACTGTTTTTTATTAAAAATCTAAATATTATTTGGTTAAAATTTCAACTACTACGTTGCCAATTTTTTTCAACTATTTTGTAGAACATTAACATTTTTGTTGAAAAGTCATATTCTTGCGTTAAAAAATCAACTACTTCACTAAAATTTGAACTACTTTGTTGAAAATTAATTTCTTTTTGTTGACGATTCATGATTTTAGTTGCAAATTAATCCTTTTGGTTGAAAATGTTGTTAAAAATCAATTTTTCAACTGAAAATTTAATTGTTCCAGTGAAAGATTCATCATGTACGTTGAAATATAATTTCTTTTGTTGAAAATTCTTTTTTTTTTTGTTCAAGATTCGTCGTCTTACTTCAAACTGATCTCCCTGGTTAAAAATTTAACTATTTTGTTTAAAATTAATCTATTTTGATTGAAGGTTCAATTATTTTGTCGAAAGTTCGCCATATGGGTTTCAGAATCAATATGCTTGGTTTGAGGAAAAATTTTCATTCAAATAAAAATCATTATAATTCGAACAAGATTTAGAATCTTTTAACCATTTTGGATTATGTTAGTGTTTTAGCCAAAAATTGGTATTTTTAATCTAAAAAAAATTAGATTTCAAGGAAGATTCACAACTTCTTTACAATTCTAGTTTATTTTAGCAGTTTATATCAGAATTACGAATTTTTAGTAAAAAATCATTCGATTTCAAAGTACTTTCCAAATTCTTTCACACAAATATTATATATTATTTCTGAAGTTTGGATATTAATTTTCAAGACTTGTAAACAATATGCCCTTGCTTTTCTATTCTATTCTTTTAAATAATATATACTATGAAAAAACACAAATTTTGTATTCATATTAAAAAGAAACACTAAAAATGCATATATTTTATTGAAAATTCTTTTTTGGTGGAAAATAACTTTTTTTTTGTTAAAAATGCAACTGTTTGATTAAAAATTAATCGGTTTTGGTTGATGATTCAAGTTTTTTTTTAATTGACCTCTTTTGGTTAAATTCAACTGCTTTTGATTATAAATCAAGGCTTTTTTATTCTGTCTAAAATGATGTAATTAAAAAAAGGAATTTAAATTATAAATCTAAATACACTGATATTATTTAGAATTATAGATGATCATGACACATGGTAATAATTTTTTTACTGCAACGATCTTCCCTTGGTCAAAGGTTAGACGAAGCTGCGGGCAACTCACGCAAATAACACTATAGTATTTTACTTCCACTTTTTATGCTAAGATTTTTATTTTGTTCCAATCACAGTCGTTACAGAAATGAATGTTGCTTCTTATTTATTAATTTATTCAAAAATTGAATCAGTTTTATTTTAATTTGAGAGAAACACGGGATGGCTAAAAAATTCATTTTCGAAATTCCCTGACTTTTCCTTGTCCAATCTTTCATTTTCTCTGACCAGTAATATTCAAAGACCAGAATATAAATCTTGGACAATTTTTAACAAATGTGGAATCCTTTACAAGCCGAATAAAACGATTTCAAATTAAAATTGGAAAATTTTGAATTTTTTTATATTTATTTTACCCATACAGGATTACTTTTTAACAAAATAGTTGAATTATTAACCAAATTGTTGAATTTTCAACAAAAAAGAAAATAATTTTTGATCCAAAAAGACGAACTTTTTTTTTAAATAGACGTATGTTCAGCAAAACAGTTTAATTTTAGAGCAGAAAAATTACTTGTTAACTCAATACTTGAAATTTCAACAGAGTATTTAAATTTTTAACCAAATAGTTGAATTTTTAAGCAAGTAATGGGATTTTCTACCAAATAGTTGTATCTTCAACCAAATACATGAATTTTCAAACAAATCACAAGTCAAGCAAAAAATTAATTTTCAACAAAAAAGACGAATTTTCTACAAAAGAATTGAATTTTCAATCCGCAAATATTATTTAAAAAAAAAAAAAAACAATTTTCACAAAGCAGATTAATTTTCAAGCAAGGCGATGTATTTACAAAACTAAAATGATGAAACTTTAACAAACAAACCAATTTTTAGCAAAGTTCTGGAAAAGTAGTTCAATCCAGAAGATGAATTTTCCAATCAGAGACAAATTTTCAGCAAATAATAATTTCTTAGCCAAGAGAGAAAAAAAATTCTTTGAAACTGTTTGAATTTTCAAGCTAAAAGACAAATTATCTGTGAAACAGTTGCATTGTCCAACCCTAAAATCTGAATTTTCAAAATTCAACTTTTAACCAAAAAAGATGACTTTTCAACCAAGAAGATTGGTTTTATGCCAAAAAATACGAGTTTTCAACCCCAGAAATCTTCAGAAACAAAATTTTCGAAAAATAATGTAATAGTAGATATTTAAATAAAAAAGCTTCAATTTTAAATAAAAAATAGCTGAATTAAACCAACAAAAATGAATTTTTAACACAAAATTTCAAACTAAAAATATAATAGTCAGAAGGAAGCAACTGAAAAAAAAGAAATAGAAATACATGGCAAAAAAATTACTAACAAGAATATTTTATCATGGTAGCTGCAAAATTTTATTTTCAAAATTTTCTCATTTTTCCCTGGCTAATTTTTCATTTTTCATTTGGTTAAATGTTCAAGCAATTATTGAAGAATCTCTAGTATAATTAAGATTGACAATAAACTGCTAAACGTCAGAGTTAGAAAGCATATCATAAATTATGATCCGCAAGACTGTAATTGTAAGATGATGAATCAACAATAATTAAAATTTTTCTGTAAGAAAAGCAAACTTTAATCTTTTAACATTTCTAAAATAGAATCTTAAATAAACGGAACAAAATTATTTTATTATAAAATTTAAAAATATCAACTTGATTTATTTATTCAAACCATAAAAGATTACTTTTCAACAAAAAAGTAAACGAAAAATATTAATCGTTTTCCAAAAATCGTTGTATTTTCAAACAAATACGTGAATTTTTGATAAGTCAGTTGAATTTTCAACATAGAAAAAATGAAATTACAACCAAAAAGGACAAATGCTTGAATTTTCTACCTACAAGGGTGAATTGTCAAACAAGTAGTCGAATTTTCAACCAAAATAGATAAATCTTCAGTAAAAAAATTAAATCTCAACAAAAAAAAAAACTGATTTTCCACAAAATAGACCAATTTTCAACCAAAGAGATGAAATTTCACCTAAAATGATGAATTTTCAACAACAAAATTCACTTTAAACCAAAGAGATAAATTTTTAA
This sequence comes from Andricus quercusramuli, assembly GCA_932178445.1. Taxonomy (NCBI): domain Eukaryota; kingdom Metazoa; phylum Arthropoda; class Insecta; order Hymenoptera; family Cynipidae; genus Andricus; species Andricus quercusramuli. The sequence goes on from CAKNXH010001775.1 coordinate 97,409, forward strand.
CTAAAATTATGAATCTTCAACTGGAATAGCTACATTTTCCGTTACAAATTTAACTCATAATGAAAAAAATCGAATTTTAAACCACAGATAAATTTTCAACTAAAATGATGAATCTTCAACAAAAAAAAATCATTTTTTAACGAAGTAGTACAGCCTTCAACGAAGTACATAATTCAATTTTCAAAAAACAAAAAAAAAGAATTTAACCAATAAGGATTTCAACTTTACATCAAAAACAGTTGAATTGAACCAAAAAAAGACGAATTTTCAACAACATAGTTGAATCCTCAACCAAATAAGATTAATTTTTAATCAATTGCATTTTCATCAAAAATGGATGAAACTTCTACTAAAACATATGCCTTTTTGAAGCAAATAGACGAATTTTGAACAAAGAAAGATTTCAGACGAATTGTCAATTTCAATATATAATTTTTTAACAAAAAGTTAGTTTTCTACGAAAATTGTTGAAATTTATTACAAGAAAGACGAATTTGCAAGAAAATTGTTGAATTTTTAATGAAAAAGATAACATTTAAACAAAGTGGTTGAAGTTTCAACAAAGAAAGAAACATTTTCACCAAATATATAATCGTCAGGATGAAACAGTTAAAAAAAAGAAATCGAAATACCCGGCAACTAAATTACCAACAAGAATATTTTATCAAGGTGGCCGCAAAACTTTATTTTCAACATTCCCTAATTTTTCCCTGACCATTGATATTCAAAGTCCAGAATCTTAATCTTGTAACATTTCGAAAATAGAATCTTTTATAGAAAGAATAAAAAATTTCAAATTTATTATCCTTGACAGTTATTTAAAGTACCTCTTATAGAAATTCCCTGACTCTTGCAAGATTTTTTTTCAAAATCCCTGACTTTTCCCTGATTTCGAGGTTTTCCCTGACCATCGGCCACCCTGAACTAAGTTGTTGTGAGCCTTATGACTGAGAAGATTTGTCGAGGATGGAAGATGTTTTTGAGATCAATAATCACGGCACAGAAGGAATTCACATTCAGAATAATAATGAGTATCTAAGAAGAATGGGACACATTACGTGATTACTGTCAAGACCTCGAGATTCAATGGTGAAGTTGGTCAGGGTTTCTATGACCGACAATACACAGGATTTGGCAATCTTAAGACCGCGATCATAAATTTCATGGCTTCCCTAAAAAAAAAATATTTCTGCGATTGTTTCGCAACCAGTAAAAAAATATTTTTCTGGTGGAAAACCCAACTATTTCGGTAGAAAATTCAACTATTTGGTTGAAAATGAACTATTTGGTTGAAAATTCGTCATTCTTGAATAAATTCAACTGTTTTTTATTAAAAATAAAAACATATTTTGATTGATTCATCAACTATTAGATTTTTCGTTGAGAATTCATCGGCTTTGGTTGAAACTTCGTCCTTTTGGGTAGAAAATTAATCTTCGATGGAAATTCATCTTTTTGTTTGAAAATATAACTAGTTCGTTAAAAATTCACCTATATTGATGAAAATGCAATATTTTTACTTGGAATATTATGCAGTTTCGCAACCAATCAGGTTATCCTAAGCAGATTTAGTTGCGTATGAAATCCAGCTTTGTGGAAGCTGTCCGAGCAAAGTTCACTCTATTATGCATAATGAAATGATAATAAAATATAGTTTGCAAGAATTACTAATCAGTTTGATACACATTCATACATTCATGGATGGTTTGTTCTACTAGAAAGTGTCATTAGTTATGATATATAATCTGTTATTTAGTAATTTTATTGTAGCGGGATTGCTTTTCAATATCAATATTCTCATTGACATGTCACTCAACGTCATTGTTTCACTCGCAGGGATCACAGCAGTTCAGTGGTTCAATTTTACATAAAAAGGGGACTTCTATCAAAGAAGGGAATTAAATTTACGATTAACAACTTTTGATATCATATGGGAAATTTAATTTTTTGGTTGAAAATTTAATTATTTTGTTGTAAACTCAACAATTTTGTAGAATTTTTTTTCTTTATTGACCAAAAAGCCCTTTTTGGTTGAAAAATAATCTGCTTTGGTTAAGGATTCAATCACTTTGTCAACAAATTTCTCTTTTTTGATGAATTCAACTGTTGCTGATTTAAAATAAAAAAAAATTTGGTTGAAATATCAACTATTACATTTTTTGTTGAGAATTCATTTTTTTTTTTTTTGAAAATTCAACTTTTTGGTTAAAAGTTGAACCAATTTGTTACAAATTAATTTTGTTGGTTGATGTTTCATAATTACTTATAAAATTCGTCTTTTCGGATTTTTGTTGAGAATTCATTTTTGTTTAAAATTCAAATATTTGGTTAAAAGTTGAACTACTTTATTATAAATAAATTTTGTTGGTTGAGGATTCATAATTTTAGTGGAAAATTCCTCTGGTTGAAAATTAATTTATTTTGTTGAAAATTCGTCTTTTCGAATAAATTCAACTGTTCCTGATTTAAAACGAAAACATTTTTTTGTTGAAATATCAACTATAACATTTTTTGTTGATATTTTTGTTGTTGAAAATTCATCTGTTTGGTAAAAATTCATTTTTTTAATCGAAAAGTCAATAATAATTTCAAATGTTGCTGAATTAAAATAAAAATATTTTTGGTTGGAATATCAATTATTACATTTTTGGTTGAGATTTCATTTTTTTTTTAAATTCAAATACTTCGTTAAGAGTCAAACTATTTTGTTAGTTAATGATTCATAATTTTAGTTGAAAACTCTTCTGTTTGGTTGAAATGTATTTTATTGAAAATTCATCTTTTCGGATGAATTCAACTATACTGATTTAAAATAAAAATATTTTCTGGTTGAAATATCAACGGGTACATTTTTTGTTGAACTTTTTGTTTAATACAACTACTTGGTTGAAAGTTGAACTACTTTTTTACAAAATAATTTCATTGGTTGATGCTTCATAATTTTATTTGAACATTCATCTATTTGACTGAAAATTCATTTATTTCGTTGAAAATTCATCTCCTTTAGTGGAGAACTAATCTTCTTGGCATATAATTCAACTATTTTGTGAAAAATTTATTTTTTTATGAATTTAACTGATCTTGATTTAAAACAAAATTACCTGTTAGGCTTAAATATCTTGGAATAATTTTACATTGAATTAAATCACAAGGATCACAACGGTTAAGTAGTTCAGTTTAAGGTAAAAAAAAGGATTTTCCCGAAAAAATGGGATAAAAACGGAACTTCATTGATTATTAAAAACTTTTTATATTACATGGGTATCAAAAAATCTATAGTGGAAAATTAATTACATTTTCTAGCCAAAATTTTCAGTTTTCTGAGGTAATATTTTAAAAGTATTAAAAATGAACTTCAATGTTTAATTAAAAATTTGAATAATTGGTCTTTAGTATATAGATGATCAAAATTCCTATTTATTTACGGCAGGCTTCACAGTCTTCCCCCTATCCCCTCTTTTCTCGTTTTTTCACTTAAATTCATACTAAATTTATAATAAAAAACAACAAGAAACTATTTATGTTTAATAGAAATTTCATTTTGTTGTTGCAGTGTCCCCAAATTATATTTTTTGTTGAGAATTCAACTTTTTTGATTAACAATTTTATTATTTCATTGAAAATTTAATACTTTTCTTGCAAATTCAACAATTTTGTTAGATAGCCATCCTTTTTGGTTCAAAATTCAACTATTTGGTTAAAAATTACATTTTTTTATTGAAAATTCGCCTATTTGGTTTTAAAATTCATATTTTTTCGTAGAAATTTTATCTTTTTTGGTTTAAGATGCTTTAAAATGTTTAGTTAAAAATTAATTCGTTTTGGTTGAGGATTGAACTAATTTGTTAAAAACATTTCTTTTTTGGATGAATTCAACTGTTTTTGATTAAAAATAAAATATCTTTTGATTGAAATATCAGATATTAGACTTTTTTTTAAGAATTAGTTTTTTTAACTCATAATTTGAGTTCATAATTCATCTATATTGTTGAAAATGGAATATTTCTACTCAAAATATTGGAATTTGAAGCGTTTCAAATTTAATTTAATATTAGTACCTTCATTAGTTTTATTTAAAAGAATCTATTTACCTAATTTCATGAAAAATCACCTTATTTCCCTTGTTTTTAGAGCATTTTAGCCTGTGAAGCCTGTTATCCATACATTTGAAATAATATTTTTTGGCTTATTCTTATATTTTTGATTTTCAGCCACAAAATTGATTTATATTTCGGGTTTTTTTTCGAATGAATCGTTAGAAATTTCTTCACTGCCCTCATGTCCTTCAAATCTAAAAAATTTGCAAATAAATCGTTCATGGAATATTTGGAATTATTATCATAAAAAAGAATCTCTTCCAAAGCATCTTGCTTTCTACGGTCCTAAATTTCTGTTTATGATTCTTAAAAAATGAATCGAAACCTTGTAAAAAGGAGAACAAGGTGAAAATTGAGTAAAAATTCTTGATTTTAGATGTTTTAGGGGATTTTTTAATTTAATGGGAAAAGGGGGAAAGGGGAAAATAAAGGTTATTTGGTAAAAAAGGGAACTGACTGTGATCTCTCCAGCTCACAACCTTTAATTAAAACCTTTTTTATATCATTATAACGTATTCGAGAACCAGTATGTAATTTTGCATCATTTTTCCTTTTCATAAAAACAAAATAATGAAATGACAATTATTAACTTCTAGTACTTTGACCTTCATTTTTTCACGATATTAAGTCACTGAGAAGTCAACAAAGTATGACGGAAAGTTTGGTTTTCAAGATTCGATTCTTTTCTAATTATTTTGTTTGTTTGCGAAACTTCCATCAAAAGAACGTCTCAAATTATTAAAGAATTATCATCAAACATGTTTTTAATCGTTTCTGTACTTAACTGTTTAAATAATTGTTCATACAAAATATTTTATTTATTAAAAAATACCTTTTCAAAAGACTGCAATTATTAGAAATAATAAACATATATTTTTTCGAAAATCTATCCATTCCTACTACAAACCCTAAAATAAAAATGTGTGCGTAATATATAATTATTCTAGCATTAAATCATTAAAAAAATTTTACTTTGTTCAGGTTGAGAAATAGCAATAATTTTATATCTCTAGTTATAAGAGTTTTCACTTTCATTTTTTTCGTTCCGTTTCTATTTTGTATGAAAGTCTTTATTTTTTTCCTTTATGTCCTTTTCAGTGCTACTTTTATTTTCTTTTGAACTGAGAGACGTGTAAAAAATGCTTTAAAAATAAATGTAAATTTTTGTTTTAAAAATGGAACATTAGAAAATGATATTATAAAGGTATATAGCAAAATATACTGCGTGCACTTGTTTGATAAAGCACTTTCACTCGGTGGTCAATGTCACTAGAAACCAGTTCTCAATCTGACTTGCTCGAATCTTCTATAAAAGAGGTGCATGTAGCAATTTAACCTGTATGACTATAAATCGAAGCAAATCTGATAAAAATACATTTTTCTGATAGTTTGACCAAATTATTGAATTGAAAGATTGAGGTCAAGTGCTGATAAGTTGGGTCAATTTCTCAAAAACTTCAAAAGTGTTTATAAACAGACGTCGTAAATAAGGCTAAAAAATAGAGATAAGTTAACAAACTTCAATAATAGAACATAAAAACTTGTTTTCTTTGATAATGCTATCGAAACTGAAGTAAAGAAAACCGTTTTAGTATGATTACGGATCATGGAATGTTAATGAACTTGAAGAATTAACAATTTTACCAAAACCATTACTTTGATTTTGATCTCATTTTAAATATTTCAAGATGTCATTGTAATTATAAAATCATTTAGATTGTCACATAAATATGTCCTAACACCGTAATATTATATATAAAATAGAACAATTATTTGCAATGAAATTTTGTAACACATTTTTTATCATCTGAAACATGAATATGAATAATTCTGATTAGAATTTGAAAAATCGAGTTTAAGACTATTTTTACATACATTTTTTTCTCTGTTATTGACGAGATTTTTTTTGCTTTTTCATTATCGATGCGATCATGCCACTCACGTATAGAAGTATGTTGCAATACTATCGTAAAGGTTCAAGTGCGTTCAAAACAAAAGGTGAATTATTATGCAACTAAGGCTTTCGTGTCATGGATCAATAAAACTCATAACGTTAATGATTCATAATTCATAATTCAAAGCATCTAATTAGAAATATGAAAAGGAATAATAACTAAAAAGAAGTTGGATGAAGATGGAAGCGTAAAATATAATTTGGTACGGGGAGAACGATTTTAAATTTTAACTTTACTTAGTTCAGTAGCAACAAATTAAATATTTAAGATATAGTCGTACAAAGCCGGAAATTAATTTAAATTGGAAATAAATTAACTTCTGATTCCTGGAAGCTGTATTCATTAAAAAAAACACATAAAAAGTAAACTGCAGAGTTATGCTTTGTACACATTTTGATTTATTTAGAACAACACAAATCAATTTCAAATAAAAATAAATCTTGTTGAGAAAATTCAAAAATCTATTCAATACGTGTTAGTCTAACTGGAGACATTCGAAATTTAAAACACTTGGGAAAAATAAAAGGTATTTTATTTCAGTATTCTTTTTTGAGTGAATGAATAATGCTTTCTTGTAATTACTCATTAGTGAGACTACTTATCAAATATCGAATTGGATATCCGTCCGCTTCTATTACAGCAATATGACGAATATTTCATGTACAAAATTAAACTAGAATTGAACTTTGCTTACTCAATTATTTTTAAATTAATTTGCATAATAAGTTATTTTTAATTAACATCTAGAACATAGACATACATTTTTAATTTCGTGCAAAACCTGTTTGGAAAAACAGTAGACATTCTATACAAACAAATTTCAATTTTAAATTATAATAACCGGAAATCAATTTTATTTTAGGTATGTTGATTGCAGAATTTTTTGGTATTTTCAGTAGATTTACAGGTGAAGGGGAAAATGATAGCTTACAAAATCATATTTAAGTCTTATTTCGCTAAATGCTATCTTTCAGATCCATTTATGATTATGTGGTCTTGAAATCAATCTACGATTAAATCGAGTTGCGCAAAGAATGTGAGTTATAAGAATCAATCTGGAGTTTGTTCCATTTTTAATCTCAAATTATAAAAGCTATTTTAAAAAAAGCAAAAAAATGAAAGAATAAATTTAAATAAGTAAAATAAAAGATTGTAAATTAATTAACTTTCGAGGAAGGATCTTAATAAAGGGGGGTGATTAAAAAACGAAACAAAATTAAAAATAAGAAAAACAATTCTTTCACTACTTATTTATTTATAATAATGACCGATAATACGCGACTAAAGAAGAATTAAAGAATTGTTTTTTAACGTTTAGGAATTGTTATTTTATATTGAAAACTAAGTAAAAAGGTATTAAAAAAGAGGCTTTTGAGGAATATTGAAGGTTTCAAGAGGATGACTCTTAAGATTCCTGCGAAAATTTCAAATGATTTTTTATTTTGAGAAATGACATTTGAACTAATTTCTAAACATATATACAACAAAATTTGGAAGATTTTAAGGCAGTTTTTTTAATCATAAAGATTTTACAAATTTTTAATGAAAAATTCGAATCACCTTAAACTATATTTAGAAGCTTCAAACAAATTTCATAAAAATTATAAATGATTTTTTATTTTGAAAAATTAATCGTAAAAGAATATTTAAAAATATTTTTAAACATTTCATATGATTTCCAAAATTTTCAAGAAAGAATCTTGAAAATTTTGAAAACAATTCTTCTGTTTTGCACAATTTCAAACAATTTTTAGAAAAATTCTAATCTTTTAAGAGATATTTAGAAGGTTTAGAGGTTTCTAAAATATTGCAAAAAAATTTAAAAGCAAATGTAGATTTCTGAAGATTTTGAAAAAAATTCTGAAGCTTCTTAAGAATTTCTAAAGGTATCAGTTCCGGTTTAAAATGTAACTGCTAGGTTCAAAATTAATAATAGGTACTAGCTTTCTTGTATGTATTCCACTATTTTTTATTTAAAATAAAATATTTTTTAAATCATTTTTCCACATTATTCAGATCGTACTGGTATTCAGCTCGTACTGTTTTCTCCTGATTATAAAATAAGAGCGTACTTTTTACACTCGCAAATAATTATTTTTCACTTATTCAAATTAATATTTTTTAAATTTAATTTATTTTGAATTATATTAAATTAAATTTAAATAAAATTTAATAAATGAAATTTTTATTTTTAATTAATTATTAATTAATTAAATGTAATATTTAATTTTTTGTCATCCAATTCAAAAATGAATAATTTACACTTTTGGATTGTCATCCAGATATGTACGAAGTCTGTCCATAAAGTATCCATCCTTGTGCTCTAACTTTGTACCAAGTTATGCTATTGTTAAAAAAATGTATTTTAAATTTAGGGGAAACCTCCGTGAGGCCCCCTACTAAGTGATAGGGACCTGCGAATCTTTGATCAAGTGGTGTACGCAGTTGCGTAAACGTCTAACCACGTACGCGTCGCATTTCAGGATGACGGAACGCACCGAACAAAGAATGTCCATTTAATTTGGCTAAAAACTTGGCTATTCATGTTCGAAAACCATCTTTATGATTCGGAAAGTTTATGGTGATAAGGCTATGAATGATACTCAAATTAAAAAGTGGTTTACGCGATTACAAAGTGGTCGTACTTGAGTGGAAAGAGACCCTTGCTCTGGCAGGCCCGCAACGGCCAAAACACCTCAAAATATGAAACGAGTGCGAGTGCTAATTGAAGCAAATTGTCCTTTAAAAGTGAAGCGAGATAAAGGAAGACCTTAGGATTATAAAAAATATTTTTTCGGAAATTTTGAGCAAAGATTGAGCGACGAATCAGCTGTTACGTATTCCGAAAGTTGACTTTAAGGAGTGCTTCCGAAAGTGAGAGGGTCGCTGGAAGATTGTTGCTTCCAAAGGGAAGTACTTTGGACGGAATATCATCAATTTTGACCAGAATTAATTCTTACTGCTGGTACACCACAAGGTCGGATAATTTCCGGACAGACCTCGTACTACTTAATTCTCTTAAATAAAATGAATGAATATGGATTTTACTCACTGTTTTTTCTGCCTTCTCGTACTGTGTAGGTCAGGTCGGTGAACGCCAGGTCAACCGGTGGCCTTTTGGGCAAATGGGTAATGGTTTTCGGCTGAGATGGTACAATTTGTAGCCGGACAGCGGAATTTTTCCTAGATTGTAATAAAATCCCATTGGAATCATCATCCCGCGAACTGTGGCCCTCGAGCTTCATCTTGTATTCTCTTAATTATTTTGTCGTGTGAATTTTAGATTAACTGGACAAACGTGAGAAACACGGACGCAAAAAGACTGTCTCTCCTTTTCCTTAATTTATGTCACTTTTTTACTAACGCTCTAATCGACCCCACGTCACATACTTCTTTTGCAAGTTGTTAGCCTGCAAATTAAAAATTCTTAACACCAAGAATATAATCACCTTCTGAACTCCGCGAAACCGTCCTCTATCGGATAACCGTTTAACAATATTTTTCTTGTTTCATGAAGATTCAGCACGCAAAATGATTTCAGAAGGATGCAGATCATATGTTTTAGGGGTTTTAACTGCTCACTAAAACATTTAGAATAATGTGAGGTTCTAGTCATCAAGAAAAATTGAAAAAAAATTATTTGATTTCCAGGCCTCGAACTTCTTTCAGAGATAAAAAATAGTGCAAATAGTAATAGTAATTTAGTCTATAAATTATTAAAATTTCTATTTATATTGAAGATCATTGATATATTGAGATCATTATTTTCGGTTGAAAAGTCTACTATTAAATTTTTGATTAGGAATTACTTTTCTCAATTCAAAATTTTATTATTTAGTTCGAAATTATACTATTTTGTTGAAAATTGAACAACTTTTTGGCTTCAAAATTGAACAATTTTATTGAATTTCATTCCGCTCTTAACTAACCAATTTTTTTTTTGTTATCAAAAAGTCAACTAATTTTTTTTAGCATTCATCTCTATGGTTTGAAAATTCATACCTTTCTGTAGAAATTTCAGCTTTTTTGGTTGAAAATACAAATGACTGATTAAAACTTAATCTGTTTCGGTTGAAAATTCATGCATTTTGTTAAAAATTCGAATTTTTTGGTTAAAAAAACAAGTTTTTGGTTGAAAATTACTCTGTTATAGTTAAGGATTCAAGTATTTTGTTGAAAATTCATCTTTGTTGGTTAAATCCAACTGTTTATCACGTTAAATTAATTTTGTTTGTTAAAATATCAACTATTACATTCTTCGTTGAATGGTCATCTCTTTAAATTTAACTTGAAGTACCGTTTTAAACTTCATTCTTTTGGTTGAAGATTCATAATTTTAATAGAAAATTATTTCTTTATGTAATTGAAAATTTGTTCATTTTTGGTCAAAAATTGATATTTTTTAGTTTAAAAATTCAACTATACAGATAAAAATTTTTAAGAAAGGAAAATATATGAAAGAAAAATTAATAAAAATAAAATTTGGACTAATATCATATGCATTTTTCAGACAATTTAGTTGAAAATGTAAGTAACTTTATTGAAAATTCATCTTTTTTGGTAGAAAATTAATTTTTTGGCAGAAAATTCATCTGTTTTGTTAGAAAATGAATCTTCTTAGTTGAAAAATCATATTTTTGGTTGAAAATTCAACTGTTTTGTTGAAAATTGGTTGGAAACAAATTTTACTCGAAAACCCAACATTTTGGATAACATTTTTTTTGTTTATTACCTGAAAAACCTCTCTTGATTGAAAATTCGTCTTTTTTATTTGAAAATTCATCTCTTCTGGTAGGAAGATAATTTTTTTGGTTAAAAATGAAACTGTTTTGTTGAAAGTTACTGTTGTCGTTGAGGATTTAACTATTATTTCGGAAATTCGTCCTTTTTAGTTTAATTCAACTGTGTTTGAATTAAAATGAAAATGTTTTCTTGGTTGAAATATCAACAGTTACATTTTTTCCCGAAATAGTAGCAAAATAATTTCATCGCTCAAATAAGTGTCAATAGTGTAGTGATTCTGAGGCCTGGGATTCTAATTATGAGTACAGAGGTAAATCGTGATATAACAATCAAAAAAAGTTAACTTATTCAGACTAGGAAAAAAGAAGTCCGAACGACGAGACTGTTACGCAAGAATAATTGTCGGGTGGTATTACATTGTGTATACAAATTTAAATGTAGTGAATCCTCTTATTTTACTATTAGACGTGTAACTAGGGAATTTTAAACAAAAATCATACAACATTTTAAATATAGAGAACTAAATTAACATAAACAAGTGAAATGAATTAGAGAACTCTTTCAGTAACAACTACAAAGTACAGACATAGATTGTTTACATGAAGTTGAATGAAAAAAATACATTATTATTCCAAATTAAGACTTTGAATCTTTTTCAATTTTTTGAATAAAAAAAACTGTCGTGCAACTCTACCTGTTTACGATAATGATTAATTTGTTAAACTTGACACGACAATATCCATCATTAGACTAGCAAAAAATTCCACTTATGATGCAGTTCTTGTTGCACTTTATCCCTTTTTTTCTACTTTTGTTAGAAAAAGTAACTAAACAATGACTTGGGGTCTCGATACAGAGGTGTTTAGTACTTATAATAAATCATTCAAGCGAACAAAATGATTTACATACTCAGCTACAGGTAAGATTGAGGATGAAAAATTATTTCTTTCTTGCAAATAGTTCTCGGGAATTAGTACAAATAACACTCTGTCGTGAAATGTGATAAGGGAAAAAATGAAATTTTTACACCGAAACAAAAATTTGAGTGTCTTGGAGAATTTCTTTGTTTAAATTATGAAAATCGATTCGATGTAAAAGCATAATGGAACCAAAAAAATTGTCTTGATTGCTGCACTACCAAGTAGCATTGATGATGTATTTTTCGCGATTGTCTCAAGTTTGACACAAAAGGTTTCTCAATTCATAGAAACAGAATTTTCATAAATTTAAGTCAAGAGAATATCCATGTGATAAGGTGTAAAGCTGTCTCAAATAAAGATATAATTCATTATTTTAGTTATGTTTTTTCAATGAGTAAAGTAATATGTTCACTCAGAGAAATGTTCTCTTTTGACAAAAGGATGTGTCTTGATAAGGATGGAATTTCCTCAAAGAAAATATTTTTGCAGCAAACATCATCCGCTTGCAACAAACTTCACCAAATCACGCAGGCAAATAATTCTGCGTGTGTGAAAAATATTTTCACATGTTTCAAAACAAAGCAGGCACGAGGATGATGCTTTTGTTTCAAGACGACTTTTTTCTTTGAGTGGCTGGTATAGATAGACAGCTTATATATTTTTTCCATGTGTTTGCTCTAAACAACTGTTCTGTTGAGAAACATAAAGAAATGCCTAAAAGCCCATTAAAGTTTCATCGCCAACGATAAAACTTGGTTTCGAGTATCATGATGAAACGCCTCTCGCGAAAGTTGAGAGTAATGTATGACATGCACCACAAGTAACAACAAAATCACCTACATCCTTCTCAAGTTCATTTTTAAAACTGCCTTCAAACTTTACAACCGCAAAATTTCACTAATTCAAAAAACTTTCAATTACGTCAAAATGTAATTCAGAAGATTCTTACATTCTGTCGTCTCCGACGTCACTTGTCAAACTTTTTAAACTGAACGATTGTCAACAAAACCAATGTTTGAAACGAATCGATAATAAATTGGGATGAATTTAAATCGATTTTCGAAGATACATCACGTGCGCTGGATTTCACGAGGGAAGATTTTTTTTGAAAATTTTTTAATTTTGGATTTCTTTGTTGGAAATGGCAGGGCGAGCGCACGGAGCGTTCCCAACCTGCGATACGCGCACGATCACGACTTGAGTAGAACTGAAGACAACAACGGTGAGTGTCGACCATTACCATTGACCGCCGATGTTCTCCGGTACCAGTACCAGAATGAAGATTGAAAAAGTCAGACCTAGGCAGATGCAGTACAGGAGCAAAGTCGAAGGCTACCAGGGTCGTGGTGATTTCAAGTTTCCAAGTCAAACCTTGATTGATGGCCTGGGTCTTGAGGTCAGAGCTTTTATGAATAAACAAAAAACGGAAGCTTCCTTGTCCAGTCACCTATCAGCTACCGTATTATCAAGGAACACCCACATATCAGAATAATACTAGATACCCACTGACTTCAGATTCCAAAATGCTCTCAAAACAGGGGGAAAAGGGTGAATTTTCAGAAAAATAGGGGAATAAATTCATTTAAAAAATTAACGTGGGTGCCATATTCCTAAGATTTCAAGTCGAAATATTTTTGCGTTTTCAACAAAATAGTCGAATTTTCAACCAAAGAATATGAATCTTCAACCCAAAAAGACGAATTTTCAACAAAAGAGTTGAGTTTTCTATATAAAAAATCGAATTCTTTAGAAAACATTTGAATTTGAAATCCGAGAAGATGAATTTGCAACAAAATAGTTCATTCTCAACCAAAAAAGTTGAGTTTTCTACCAAATAGATGGATTTTCAACAAACAATGGGGTATTGATCATCAAATAATTGAATTATCATACAAAAAAGATTAAACTTCAGCCAAAAACGTTTGCATTTCCAACTACGTAGTTGAATTTTCAAGCAAAAAAAAAAGACGAATTTTCTACAGAACAATTGAGTTTTCAACCCAAAAATACAAACTTTTAGCAAAGAAGTTTATTTTCCAAAAAAATTGTTGAATTTTAAAGCAAATGAATGAAGTTTCAACAAAATACATGAGTGTTCAACCATACAGTCGAAAAGATTAAATTTAAAGCAAGCAAAATGAATTTATAACCAAATAGTTCAATTTTCAACTAAATTTCTGCCAAAAGAAATGAGTTTTCGACCCAAAAACATGAATTTTCTACAAAACAGTTAAATTTTCAACCAAAAATGATAAATTTCCAACCAAGAAGAATAATTTTCTACCAAAAATACGAATTTTTCACAAAACATGATTTTTCAATCAAATAGTTGCATTTTCAACTGAAAAAGATAAATTTTCAACTAAAAATGGAATAGTTGAATTTTCGGATGAAAAATTAAAAAAAAAAAACTAATTATCAATAAAGTAGTCCAACTTTTAATTAAATGGCGGAATTTGGAACCAAAATGTTGAATCATTATCCCCTAACTATCCCCTGATTATTTAAATCAGAATTTTTTATAAAAACAAATCAGATTTTTTCTATAACATAATTTGGAAAATATTGTACAACAAAAGAAAAACTTATTTCCTTTGTGTCATTGAAACAGGTAATTAGGATCATGCTCTACAATAGAAACCCTACAATTTAATAAGAAGGCTTTTGATTTTTTTGCAGCCCAACCCAAGACAGGAATGTGCATTTACATAATTAATTGATCTTAGAATAAATTAAAAATGTGCTACGTGCTCATCTGCAGGATATGCAGTATCCAGATTTATAAAAGGAAATATTGATAAAAACATATATTTATGAAAAGAAAGGTTTCATTCATTGATGTAATCAAGGCAATAATTCCTTTAAAATCAATTTTTTTTTTTAAATTTAAATAGGTACTCTTGATAGTTCTATTAAAACTTATTTCCAAATACAATAGGTCACAATCTTACTCTAAAAAATAGCTGTGTCACGAAAATCTTGAAAGCATTGTCGCTTTTCCTCGATGCCGATTGGGTAAGGGATCGTTCACATATTACATAACATTAAATAGAGGGGAAGGGGATCATGTTTTGTTATGGTCTGTTACGTGGAGGGGGATATTTTTGACCTGATTTCATAACATTTTTCATTGCATGTCCTATATAAAAAACCGATGTTACTAAATATCTCGAAAATATCGAACACATTGTGGTCGAAAACGATAAAATTTAAATTGTAAATAATTGTTTAGTATTGGAAACTAATTCTGTTCCTAACATTTTGCTACAACTCTATAATTTGTAAACTAGTTTACATTTTCAAAGTGATAAGAAAAATTAAATTATGAGCAAAAATTTATTTTCATGAATTCGATAAAAAAATTAGAAGCTTTTTAATAATGTTGAAAGATTTGAGGGGATTACATTTGTTAAAATATTTCCGGGAAAATTCTAAATGGTTTAGGTTTTACTTTAAAAGAATAATTTTAAGTTTTGAAAATTTTAAAATGTGTGAAAAAAGAATATGGAAGACTTCAAGACAATTTTTATTTTTCAGGATTTAAAAATTTTTTGGTAAACTGAATTTGGCAGGGTGTCAAGAGAATAAAAAAATTTTTCTTAAGATTCATGGGAAAATTTCAAATGATTTTTTTAAATTCATTCCAAGAGAAAATTGAAAAAGATTACAAAATACTTTCCATTATTTCCTAAAGTTTTTAAAAAGAGTGTAAAAGATTTTAAAGCAAATTTTTGTAAGGTTTCAAGAAAATGAAAAAAAATATTAGGTTTCTAAAAAAAAAATGAAAAAGATTTTTCATTTTGAAACATTAATTTAAATATGATATTTAAAAAGATTTCAAAAATTGTCAAAAAATAATCTGAAAGATTTTAGGGCAATTTTTCCAATTTTGCAGAATTTAACAGAAATTCAGAAAAAAATTGAATAATTTTAAAAGATCAAAAGAGTTAGAAATTCTGAAAAAAATTTAAAAAAAAAAGTATTTTCTTAAGCTTCTTGGGGACATTTTAAAGGACTTTTTATTTTGAAAAATACACTTCAAAAAATGGAAAAAGATTTGTGTGGAATATTTTGAAGCAAAATGTTTCAATTTGGTAAGATTGAACAATGAAAAAAATCAAGTAAAGGTTTCAAGAGAATAGACAAATTTTCTTAAAATTTCTGGGAAAATTTGAAAGATTTTAAAGCAATTATTTTATATTTTCAATGATTTTTTAAAATTTTAGAAAAAATTCGGACCACTTAAAAATATTTTAAGGAATCTAAAAGGTTTTGAATAGATTGAAAATATTTTAAAACTTAGAAACATTTCCGAAAAAATATCAAATAGTTTTTGATTTCTTCCAAGGTTCTAAAAGTACTAAATATCTTTTGAAAAGACTCGACTTTTTCCTAATATTTTGTAAGATCCTGTAAAATAAAAAAAAACGTCTTTAAAATCTTCTAGATTTTTTTAAACACATCTGAAATATTCAAGAATCTTTTTAAATTTTATCAAGAATCTTCTAAAAATTATATTTATATAAATTTACAAATAAACTGATAATTCTTCTATTCTTTTCCGTAATTTCAATATTGGTATGACTAAAAAAATATTTAAAAAGCATTCAGTGTTACATTATTATATTGTTTTATTTATTTCTAGACAATACTTCATCTTCAAAAACCTTTTTACATTCTCATTCTAATGAGAAGGTATTGGTTTTATGTAAAATTTGACTTGGTCGGTTTTCATCAAATCTCCACGTTTTGAGACCCCCTGAGCCAGAAAAAAAGGTTTTTACCAAGGTGTCTGTCAGTCTGTCTGTCTGTCTGTCTGTCTGTCTGTCTGTAGGCACGATAACTTTCGAAAAAATAATCAGATTGGGTTGTGCTTTGGCACACTTTTTTAGGGCCTAAAAAGAAAGAACAAGTTCGTTAACCAGCTATTTCGGATGAAAATTCAAAAAGTGAGCACATTTTGAAAATTTTTAAGAACACTTTTTTTGAAGTTTTGGAAATTCTATGGACGGTTATTAGTAGGAAGCAAAAAGAGAAAAAAAATATCCTAATGACTTTTTCAGATAAAAAAAAAATTACCAGAGTTATAGCATTTTCGAAATTCCAAAAAACAAACGAAAATGAACTTTTTAAGCCGAAAAACGCACGTTATGAAAAAAAAGTCAAGAGAAGAAAAACGTTGCTTTTTGAACACCTTACAATATTTTCATAATAACTTTTTGAATTTTTCAAAAAATAAAAAATTTAAATTCTGATCGCACAACAAAATAATGAGAAATCAAAAATTCCATTTTGCTGTGAAACTATGCAAGATACGACAAAAGATGACTGGACCAAAATTATGCACCTAAAAAAGATCTACAAATTTGTTATTATTTACTTTTTGATATGACGCGTAGTTTTTGTTTTATTTATAAAAAACAGCATTGAAAATAGAAAAAATAAATTTTTAGACGAATAACACAAGCTACGAAAAACATGACGAAGACAACATTTGTTCATTCAAAGAAGAGGTACAAATTTGTTATCCATCATGTTTCGATAGGACGCGCAGTTTTTATTTTATTCGTGAAAATAACATTGACAGTAAAAGAAATCAAATTTTTGGAAAACTTTGGAAAAATCCATTTTCGTTGTAAGAATATATTCAAAATGAAAAAAATAACTTCTTTGAAAAACGGAAAATCTGAAATAACATTTTAACTAATAAGATTTGTCGCTTAATTTATATAATTATTCTTGATTTGAAATCAAATACAAATCGCGAAGCGCGACGCCCAAATCGCGCGCCGTAAGTGCGCTCAAACTTTTTTGTTTCTATTATACGGTGCACAGAACCTAACGTGGAACGCAAGGTTCAAATGAATTTGAAATCAAATATCGAGCGCGAAGCGCGAGTATCTGGATGAGAATGTGTTCCTTAAGGTCGATAGAACCTTGAGTAAATAAATTTCCTTTTCAGTCTAAAATAAAAACAAATTTAACAATCACTTCATATGTAGAGGTTTTGATAATTTTCTAATATTCAGAAATAAACTTTTTCTTTTCATCGAAGTCGAACACGAAGTTCAAAGATCTAGAGGAATCGAGCGTAAAGCGCGATGTGAATACGCCCGAGCGCGTAGCGCGAGGTGAATACATAATCGAGCGCGAAGCGCGAGATAAATATATGATCGAGCGCGAAGCGCGAGATCCAACAGTCGCGCGCCCTAGGCGCGCTCAAACTTGCGAGCGAAGCGAGCCGCGCGCGAAGCGCGCGATGAGAATGTGCCCGCGAAGCGGGCAGATTTTTTTTATTTAAAAAACGTCCATTATGTTTTCAAACATAATACAAAAAATGTTACGTAACGAAAGTGAGGGGGAGGGGCGGTCCGCAGGAAATGTTACGGTCTGTTACATGGGGGGTTAAAAAAGGTCGAAAAAAACGTTACGTAATATGTGAACGCTCCCTAATTTTAAAAACTCACAGGAAGGAAATTTTTGCCTAATTCACACACATAATTAAGAATTGATTTTCAGTAAAAAAAAGACAAAGAATGTAAAATTTGTGTGCATAATATAACTGCCAAAAATTTAAGATTTATTAACGTAAAATTTTATGATTACATTTTTTGTTAAAATAATTCATTTTCAACAAAACAGGTGAATTTTTAACCAAAATGATGAATCTTTGATTGAAAAAAATTAATTGTTAACCTAAAAATATGCATTTTCTACCAATATAATTGAATTTTCGACTGAAAAGGACAAGGTATCAAGAATCAATTTTCAATCAAAAATGCAATAGCTACATTTTTAGTAAGAAAATTCATTTTCCACAAGAAAAAACAACAATTTTCAACGAACATTGTTAAATTTTCAAACACAGAAATTAAATTTTAGCTAAATTGATGCATCTTAAATAGATAAAAATTTACCAAATAGCTGAATTTTCAACCTAGAAGATGAATTTTCTACCAAAAAAGAAACATTTTCTACAAAATAGATGAATTTTCAACTGAAAAAGATAAATTTTCAACGAAAAATAGAATATTTTAATTTTAAATTAGAGAAATAAGTTTTTGACAGGATAAAATAAATTTTCAATGAAATAGTTGAAATTTCAACTGGAAAGATTAATTTTCTACCAAAAAAGAATAATTTTTAACAAAATAAATAAATTTTCAACCAAAAAGGTTCATTTTCTAAAGAAAAAAAGATAAATTTTCAACAAAATAAATGAATTTTCAACTAAAAAAAAAAGTTACCAACAAAAAATAGAGTAGTTTAATTTTCAGTTACAGAAACGAGTTTTTAGACAAATAAAATGAATTTTCAACGAAATAGTTCAATTTTCAACCAAAAAAAATTAAATTTCTACCAAAATGCTTAAGTGTCTATAAAAAAAAATTCGATGAAAAATGGAATAATTAAATATTTGGTTGAAAAAATTCAACTCAAGAAATTCAATTTTTACCAAAAAGATCGATTTTATAATGAAAAACAATCATTTTTAAAAACATACATTTTTCAACAAAATATTTTTATTTTTTATGGAATTTTTAAATAAGTACTTGAACTTGCAACCAAAAATGTACATTAGTCACCAGGAAGATTATTATTCCACCACAAAAGACAACGTTTCAACAAAATATATAAATTTTAAACAAATAGTTGAATTTTCAACTGAACAATATTGATGTTCAACTAAACTTGAAATAGTTAAAATCAACAGTCAAAGAATAATTTTTAATAAGAATCCTAATTTTCAAGCCGAAGAAATGAATTTTGAACCAAAAAGATTAATTTTCTACCAGAAAAGATTAATAAATTGTAATAAAATGCATGCATTTTCAACCAAAGGTGTCAATTATTCACCAAGAAGATTAATTTTCTACCACAAGACAGAGTTTCAAAGTTTCCACTAAATATTGAATTTTCAACTGAAGACGATTGATGTTCAACCAAACATGAAATAGTTAAATTTTCAGTTAAAAAAATAATTTTTAAAAATGTTAACAAAACAATTAAATTTTGAACAAAAAAAAATTTCCACTAAAATGATGAATCATTAACCGAAAAAATAGTTGAATTTTGAACCCAAAAAATTTTTCTAGTCGATATTCACAATTAGCGAAAATATTGAAAATTTAATCATATTAAAAGAAAAATCCTAGGACCAAAGTCAAATTTACGGAAAGATTCGAGCAAGAACTGATTACCAGATTTTTTCGTTTTTCTTTCTATGAGGTATTTATCTTGAAATATGGAAAACCTATAAAGTGTAAAGTTGTGAAATGAAATTTGTCAAATTACAGGATTAATATGTAAAGAAAAGCTCAAATTTTTAATAGAACTGGAAAAAATTAACTGTTTGTGCTAAATTTCACCATGGACATAAATGTCACATTTTTTTACTCGTTAACTTTAAAACTAAAGTTTGTATATAAAAACAAAATAATTTATTACATTTATGTGACAAATATCTGCATAAAACACGGTAAATAGAGCCTTATAGAAATATCTTCAAAATGTATTTTTTATGTATTTTAAACGTAAAAAAAAATTGAAAGTAATGTGTCACATTATTACACACGCGGAGTCATATTTTTTCAATGAAAAAAATCTGCCAATTTTTAAGAATTGTATGTAAGTGGAAAAAACTGTGTCATTCATATTGAATGAGAAAAAAATAGAGGTCAATTGTGTTTCACGTGGTTACATGACAATGTCTGCAAGGGATAAAGATGAAAAACCTCGAACACGTGATTTCACATCACTTTGTTTAGTCTGACCAACTTGATTGTCTTAATTTAATAGTTTGACTTAATTGTCTGGCCAAAAGAACAACCTCCGTCTGTCGAAGATTATTAATATGTATTTAATTGGTCTGCACTCACGATATCAAACTGATACAACAAATTATTACCGATCATGGAGCAAATATTAACAAACTGCGTTTTAAATTCAAATATTAATTTCTTTATCGATTAAAATCCTTGATGTCATCTATTTTTTATTTTTAAAAAATCAAAAAAGCGCGCCACCCGTGCTTATTAAATACGCTTCTTATTTTGACTGCGTCCTTATAAATTTAAAATGTATGCTTCAAATAATTTATAATCATGAATTGTAATTAATATTAAAATAGCTACATCGGGTACAATACAATTTTTATTTCAATCGGCTTTCAGTAGTCTGTAATTTTTATTTAAATATATGATTCTACCCACTATCCACTGATCAATTTTGAAGATGTTTGCAATTTAAACGTGCACAACTTGTTTGGTTTTGAATTTTTATACGGAATTTAATATCATAACATTTTTAACATCTTTTTGAAGATTTACTCTCTTGAAGAGTTGCAACTGAAGATCCTTCAATTTTTAATGTGTGTAATTTATAATGACGTAATTTTAAACGTTTTGTTTTGAAACAGTTCAATTCCCAAGATTTCCAATTAAAAACTATTCAATTTTGAAGAAGTATAAATAAAAATGCTTAAATTATGATAATTTTGAAGACTTAAAGTTCAGTTTTCAATTCTAAATCTCTCTTCAATTTTAAAGGTTTACAATTCAATATTCTAGAATTTTGATGAGTTACAATTGAAAATTCTGCGATTTTGGAAATATAGAATTGCAAATCATTCTATAATTAAATCATTTTTTAAGATTAATTCTGAAGATATGCAGTTTAAAATTCTTCCATTTTAACGATTTGATATTTAAAATTCTTCACTTTTGAATAATTGCAATTGAAGACTCTTCAATATTTAATGTCTATAACAGAAAATAATCAAATTTTGAATGCCTTTTTTGGAATAGTTCAATATGGAAAAAAAGTATTCAATTTTCAAGACTTACAATGGAAATGTATTCAATTTTATAGATTTGCAGTTGAAAATATTCTTCAATATTGCGAACAGTAAAAATAAATAAATAAATACATAATTTCAATTCTTTTTTCAAATAATTAATTGTTTATACTTTACTTATTTGTGCTGAATTGTCATGACGTTCTAGAGAAATAATTTTATTCTGCCTTTAGTTATTCAACCACGCCCTTTGATCTTCGTTTATCAAATGATCACGTCATAGTTATCAATGCACGACTTCCGCGAGAATTACCTTGCAAATACATTCCATCCTTTAAAAAAATCTGTATCCTCCTACTAAATAACATCTAGAGTTAATATAAAAGCAAAATTAAGAAAAAAAAATAAATTGAAAAATAAGTCACATCTTTTTCATCTACAATCACACTAGAGTGCATGACCTTAGAATTACGCCATTTTAATGTAAATTAAATAAATGAATAATGTATGAAATTGCATACGTTACTTAATGCAGATCTGATTTACTGGTACTAAGACTAGGAAAAATAATAAAATTGCAACATAGCTGGTATATGATATCTGAATTATATAGCTAATTAATTATAACAACAAATAAAAATAAAATAATGAATTCCAAACTTAATATATTAACACATATCGTGTATTAACTATTAATTGCATTAAATCAATTATTTACATACATAAGTATTTTAAATTAATGATTATCTACTGTAGAATAAATATATAATTTAGGGTTGTCTCCCTATTAATAATTACATGTATAGAATTTGTTTACAAGAAGTTTTATTCACAAAGATAGGAATTCTTTCTTGAAAGAATCAACTAGAGATTACCTTGTTATAATCAAACCCGTTCGCCACTGACGTCAATGATGATGAGGATGCATTTGTTATTATAAAAAAAAAATTAATTTTTTATGACGGAATTTAAAATAGGGAAGAAAGCTGAAGCCGGAAGAATACAAATTACAGAATAATAATAATAATAATATATCTTACAAAAATAATAAAAATTAACTAAATTAAAATTAAATGAATGAAAATTAAATGAAAATAATGGAACTGATAAATCTCGAAAAATTACATTTCTGACGCTTTAAAGTTCCCGAATAATGAAATTCCCGAACATAAATAATAAAAAAATAATATAATTTTATGACGAATTTTTTGTAATGTTTAGAGCTTAAATTCAAGCAATAATTTCAAAAACTTTAAACATTAGAAATAGTTTGTTTAAATAAAAATATTTGGTTATTATGTTTTTAATAAATAACATTTATGAAAAAAATGTAATTGTTCATTATGTAAATTTTTTAGTTAAGAAAATTTTCCTAAACTTGACTTTGTTTACAGTATCGCTATATTAATTAGAGACGACTAGTATGATAATCGCGTTTTACAAAAACAATGGGCCGGTATTCCAAAGAAAACGTGCTCCCATTTATTGCCTGATGACGTACAAAATGATACCTTTATTTCCAACGTGTCATTTAAAAAATATGCGGATGATATTCTTCTCCTTTTATTAAAAAAAATAATAATAATATGCTTTTTTTACCTCTTTATGGAACTGATAAGTATTAATAAATTAATTTAATTGGTAGAGTCTTAAATTAAAAATTGCATAGAAAAACTGGTTTCATTACATGAATTAAATTAATTACAGGCAAATGATTCTTTTAAAGGGGAAAAAACTATGCATTGAAGATGTCAGATTAGACGTTAATGAAGTCTCGTTGTCTATTCAAAATTTAACTACAGTAATTTGATATAAAAACTGGCACTTTAAATTAATTCAATTTTCATGATAGAATTTCAAATACTGTTCAAACTTTAAATTCACATGGATTATAATTCACAACATTTGAAATCGTCAAATTTTTTACATTTTTAATTTGTAAATTTTTTCAAAATTCTAAAAATAGCTAAATTACCGATATTTATCTTTGATCTCGCCACAGCAATCGTTGAAAACGAACCAACAATATTTTAAAATTAAATCAAAATCCCAAAATCCATGATGAAAAATCGAGTCTCTGGAAAAAAGTTTAAATTTATTATGAAAAAAGTTTAAAATTTACATAAAATAATTATTTTAACAATAGCCTTAACCATTCTTTCAAAATAGTTGAATTTGAATAAATTGCGACATATTTTTTCGGAGAAAACATTCCCTACAACTCTACTGTTTCAAATTTTTTGAATAAGTAAAAAATCTTCGAATATAGATATTTGTTTAAAAAAAGGTTTTCTTTTAAAAAAATGGTTTTAACCACTTCAGTCATATGGAAATTTAGTTTCAAAAAAAGATACAGTAGAGTTGTAGAGGAAGTTTTCCTCGAAAAAAGCCAAGATTCATTAAAAGTTACCCATTTTTCAAAAATTGGTAAGAAAAAATAGTAGAAAGATGCAATTGCAACAAGTATTGTTAAAATAAAGGTTCTTTGTGAATATAAAAACTTTCTCATTAAAAATAATATTTTTTTTATTTTAAATTACATCATCAGTAATATTATTTTGTTCATTAAATCTTAGAAAAACTATATTTTTTCAGAAATATTTTTTTTTGCACGACAACTACGAGTTTTATTGATATTTATAATTGATTACACAGTTTACGTTCAAATTTTTACGAATATAAAGACTCAACAAACGAAAAAGTGGAATAATCGAACTAGTTTTTAAATTTTTATATTTTTTCAAAACTTGGGTATAAAATATGACATTTTGATTTTTCATGATATTTGAAACTCATGAAATCATATAACCAACATATTTTCGAAAATGGGTTCATTCCATGGAAAAATCTTCCAAAATTAAATACACGTTTTGTTAAATGGATTTGTTCTAATTCTCATTTTTTAATATAGGAATTTAAAAAAAGGTTCAATTTGAATTTGAGTTCAAAATTTATCTTAGGATTTGAGCTAATTAAGAATTTTTTTCATCCTTTCAAATTTCTATTGAAACGAATGATTCTATATTTCTTTTAGCAATCCGCAGCCAATCCTGTTCTAATTTGTGGTCAATATTATTTTGAGATTGTGAATTGACACATCTATTTCCTAGAAACTGGATAACTTTTTCTAATCAAATTTGTGTGGGCTTGAATCAGCAATACTTCATCTCGGAAATTGTTTTTTTCTTCTCTTATCTCTAAGTGATAAATTCGATTTTACCGATTGTTTTTTTAGCTCTGCAACGATATTTTTGGACAATTTACTCTAAATTGACTAACTTTTTTGCATCAAATCTTTTTCACACGCATTCCGAATTTTAATATTTCGGGAACAAATTTTAATTTCTATTGAAACTGATGATTTTATATTTTTTATCGCAATCCGCAGCCAAACCTGCTCCAATTTGTGGTCAGTGTTACTTTCAGATTATGAACTGACACATATATTCCCTAGAAACTGGATACATTTTTCTAATCAAATTTATGCGATATTTTCTGGACAATTTACTCTAAATCGGCTAAAACTCATGCTAATCAAATTTGTGCCTGCTGGAGTCAGCCGATTGTACCGAATGTTTTTTAGCTCTTTATCGATATTTCTTGAACAATTTACTTTGAATAGGCTAACTTTTTCAGATTAAATCTTTTTCACCTATATTCATAATCTTAATATTTCCGGAGTAAATTTTAATTTCTATTCAAAATAATGATTTTATATTTTCGATCGCAATCCGCAGTAAGGCTTGGTCCATTTTATGGTTAGTGTTACTTTGAGATTGTAAACTGACACATCTATTTACTAGAAACTGGATAACATTTTCTAATCAAATATATGCGAGCTTAAATCAGCAATACGTTATCTCGGAAGCTTTTTTTTCTTATCTGAAAGTGGATATAAATTCTGTGAATTCAATTTTATCGCTTGTTTTTTAGCTCAACATCGATATTTGTTGGACAATTTACTCTAAATTGACTAACGTTTTTGCATCAAATCTTTTTCACACGCATTCCGAATTTCAATATTTCGGGAGCAAATTTTAATTTCTATTGAAACTGATGATTTTATATTTTTCATCGCAATCCGCAGCTGAGCCTGTTCCAATTTTTGGTCAGTGTTAATTTGAGATTGGAACTGACACATCTATTTCCTAGATTAGAAACTGAATAAATAAATCTGAATATAAGAATAACATACCTCATTTGTTACAAAAAATAATTTTCCTAATTAAAATATGAATATTATCAAAAAGGTGGTAACATTATCTAACTTCTGTAAAACATTTCCCAGTTATTCTCGATTTTTTAGGAATAGTTCCGACTCATTCAGATTTTTTTCCGAAAATTACACATTTTTTCGGAAAAAGTATTTTCTCCAACAAAATTTGTGAATATTCCATGCCGAAGGGTAGGTAAAATTCCAGACGTTTTTTACAGTGTAGATTGATTGCACTATAAGCTGTCGCGAAGAAAATCGTCAATTTTTTCACAATTCACCTAAATATTATAAGTAGTCCTAAGTTGGTAAAAAAAAAATTTTTTGTGAAAAACATAAAATATGTGTGAAAATACGTGGGAATATTTTCAAATTTATAAAAAAGTTTTACTGGTCCCGGAAAGTTTTTAAATCTTTCGCAAGTTTTCAAATGTATTCCATAGCTGCAAAAATGGTACAAAAATTACTTGTGTGTGCTGTTTTAGGTAGCAAGTAGGTATAAAAATTGAAAATACAGGATTTTTTTTTAATGAAGAAAAATTACTTTTTTGTATTCGGCTAGATTAATATTGATCTTTAAAAAGTTCAAAAATGTTTAACCTGAAAGAAAGTATTTTTTTCTTTATAACCTATAAACTAAATTTCGAAAACAAGAATCGGAAAAATTAAACCTTGTAGTTCGAAACCTCCTTGACTATCTACTTGTAGCCTGATTAATAATTTTTAACGACAAATTTGTAAGTTTCCTTGGCCGAAGTTCCCGGCCTTCTAGATAAAATATTGCCTATTTTTCTTTTCAGAATATTATCATTTTGCTGCATTAACATAAAAATAAATTGTTCTGACAAATCTCTGGAAGATTCTACCTGTCTGAAAAGATCCTCGACCCCTGAATTTTGTTTCAATTTTTTTTTATTTCATCCGTGAACCGGTCCAGTGCATGATTGGAGTCACGTAGGCCCCAAAAGGTAACAGTTCTGCAAAATTCTGGCAAATCAAATTTCGGAGAGCATGCCCTCCGAAAATAAGATCAGAAAGCATATCGCGTAGATGCGTGACGCACTTTTCCTACAACGAACATAATGCACGTTTCCTGTCCAAAGTCGTAGCCATCACGGGAATTACGCAAGAATTTCGAGAGCTGAATACAAATAAGTTGGCGAACCAACATTTTCCGGACTCTTACTCGTATTTTTGTGAACATATATTTTTATTAGTTTTTAGATCAAATGGCACCATCAATCGCGCGCTACGCGCGTGTCTAGTTTTTCGATTTGAGGGGAAAAATAATTTTCAATGCAAAATAACTATTTGTTATTATTTTAAAAGTTTATGTGAATATCATTTTTAAAAACTCAAACAGGCTGTTGAAGACTTCAGATATGTCTAATCAAAATTTCAATAGAAAAGTTAACTTTCAGCCAAATACATTGGTTCAGAATTAACCACAAATAGTTCAATTCTCAACAAAAAAAGACGAATTCTCAACACAGAAAAAACTGGGGGTAATAGACAGCTAATTACTCTAAACTGAGGTAAACTTTCCGCGGTAACAGACCAGTAACCTGCTACCTCGAGCGGAGTCCGCCGGAGATATCTGCGATTTACCACGGAAAGTTTACCTCACTTCGGTGTAACCAGCTCACGTTTACTCGGATTGGCCGATTACCTGTAACATTTCGTACCCTTAGTTTTTACAGGGAACAAAAATGTAATGAAATTAATAGTTCAGACAAAAAAGATTTTAATTTTAAATGAAAAACAGTTTAATTCATCTAAAAAGGACAAATTTCCAATCAGTTATATTTTTAACCACAATATATAGACTGTTTTCCGAAAACGATGTATTTTCTATAAAAATATTTAATTTTTTCACCCATAAAAATGAAATTTCAAAAAAAAGTTTATTTCATACAAAATAGTTGAATTTTCAAACAAATAACTTAATTTTCTACTACGTAGATTGATTCTCTACCCAAAAAGACGAATTTTCAACGAAATAGTTACATGGTCAACTAAAATGATGATTCTTCAACTAAAAAAATGAATTTTTAACAAAGTCAACCAAAACCGTCCGGAAATTTATGGAAATTTTTAAAAATGAATTTTGGGTAACTTGCCATATTTACCTGTAAAATTACCATAAATTACCAAAAATTTTCATGAATTTCCAGAAATTTATGGAAGTTTTCAAAAATGAATTTTGGGTAAGATAGTATATTTACCTGTAAAATTACAATAAATGACCGAAATTTTTCATAAATTTCCGTAAATTAATGGAAATTTTTTCAAATCAATGTTTGCTAATCTGTGGTAAGTTACCATATTTACCTGTAAAATTACCATAAATTACCGAATTTTTTTATAAATTTGCGGAAATTTATGGAAATTTTTGAAAATAAATTTTGGGTAATTTATGGTAAGTTACGATATTTACCAGTAAAATGAGAATAATTTACGGGAAATTTTCATAAATTTCAGGAAATTGAAAAAAATCAACTTTGGGTAATTTATGGTAAATTAACATAAATCACCTCTAAAATTACCATAAATTAGGTTAACATTAATTCTATATGCTTCATTATACAAAATCTAATATGGACTGAAATCATGACTGTATTTCGAGAAATGTCTGAAATCATCCATTTGTTATAAAAAATATCGTATACACCAAGGGGGAGAGGCACTTTTTCTCCTAGGTGCATAATATACTATTTTAGTCCAGAAAAAATTGCAAACAAGTTATAATTTGAGGGTAAAAAATTTTAATACCAAATAACTATTTATTTTTTAGGTTTATTTGCTGATTTATTTCTAGGATTATGTAAACATAATTTTCCTAAGATTATTAAGTTCATTTTCAACCAAGTAGTTGAATTTTTACACACAAAAAACTAGCTGTGAATTCGATCTCGAGTGTTTCCACTTTATTTGTATTTATAATTATATGTTGCTCATTTCACGAGCACTTTGCTTCCCGTTACCGAATGTATTTGCTTCCTCATAGAGGAAGCATTAGTTATTTCTTCTTAATAATAGACAAACCAAAGTCTTCATTTTGCTCAATTTAAAAATAGAAATTTACAAAAAATACAAAATTACAAAATAATACAAAAAATGTTTTAAATACAAAGAAAAATCAGACAAAGCAAATCTTGTATTCGAAATGATAATTTTTCGAGCTGGAAAAGGGAAAGGAAAAATTCCGTCGCACCCTACCCCTTTACCAGCTTTATGATTTCTTCACAAAAATTGTCAGAATTACTCTATTTGAGAATTTATGATCAAAAAGTCTTTTCTATTCATAGGTCAACTTTGAATTATGTCGATGAAAAAAGTTTTTCTTTTTAAAACTGATGATTCAGAAACTAAAAAATATTAGAAAAATTTTCACGAATCTTTCAAATTTTAAAAATATTTTTAATCTCTTCAAAACTTCTAAAATTTATAAATATTTTTTAAACGCTGACTCGAATTATCCCTAAAATTGCCTTAAAACCTTCCAGATTATTTTGTGTCTTCTTTGGAATTTTTTTGAAATATTTTAAAATATGTTTGAGCATTATCTTAAAATTAATTTTTTCAAATAGCAAATCACTTGAAATTTTCCCAGGAATCCTAAGAAACAAATTTTTATTATTTTGAAACCTTTGCAAATCTTTAATTTTTATTT
>CAKNXH010001775.1:126905-139108 GCA_932178445.1 Andricus quercusramuli
ATACAAAGACAAATCAGATAAATCAAATCTTGTATTTGAAATGATAATTTTTCGAGCTGGAAAAGGGAAAGGAAAAATTCTGTCGCACCCTATTCAGAAACTAAAAAATATTTAAAAAATTTTCACAAATCTTTCAAAGTTAAGAAATATTTTTAATCTCTTCAAAACTTCTAAAATTCATAAATATTTTTTAAACGTTGACTCGAATTATCCCTAAAATTGCCTTAAAACCTTCCAGATTATTTTGTGTCTTCTTTGGAATTTTTTTGAAATATTTTGAAATATTTTTGAGCATTATCTTAAAATTTATTTTTTTCAAATAACAAATCACTTGAAATTTTCTCAGGAATCCTAGGAAATTTTGTTTATTATGTTGAAACCTTTCAAAATCTTTAAGAAGTTTAACATTTTTATTTCGAAATCATCAAAAATCTAGATTTTGTTTCAAATTTTTAATTATTTTTGAGATTTTTTCAACACTTTAAATATGTTTTGAAATTATTCTAATTTCTCCTAAAGTTTTGGAAAAGTCCTTCCAAATTAAAAAAATCTTTAAAATATTCTTTACATTTTTAGAAATGTTTTGAAATCTTTTTGAAGTTTGTTTTAAATTTGTTGAAATCTTTTTATATTTAAAATTATTGTTGTATCTTTTCAAAACTTCTAAATATCTCCTAAGTATACTCGATTTTTTTCTAAAAATTTGTAATCTAAAAATATAAAAAGTTGTCATTTGTAATCCTTTTACAAAATAAAAAATCATTTTACGTTTTCCCAGGAATCTTAAGAAAACAATTTCATTTTCCTGAAACCTTTTAAAATTTGTACAAAGCTTCTTTTTTTGAAACCAAAAATCTACATTTTGTTTTAAAATTGTTGAAAGCTTCAAAGCTTTAAATTGGTCTTCTAAAATAATAAAACCTAAATAATTTACAATTTTACCAGAAATCTTATTGTTGGCACAATTTTAAGAACATAATTAATTATTTCCCAACATTAAAAAACGACATTCAAAATGTTCTCTTTTACCAATAATGTTAAGAAACGTTTATAAATAATTTTTTTCATGAAATAAAATAACTTATTTGGAAATTTTGATTTACTACATTGACTGCGAAGAAAATTCGTAATCTTCAATAATAGATAAAGACATAATTCAATCTCAGAATAGGATCTTTTTATCAACATTTTTTAAAAAATGTGGTCAAAAAGGTTAGAAATATAATTTGTTGCCTTTACTATTACAGAATCATTTACAATTTAAATTTGCTTTTTCAGAAATAAATTTTCAGAAATAACATTTTTAATTTCTGAATTCAAATCAGGGTTTCAACAATGTATGCAAGATCTCGTGAAGGCGATTTTTTAAAAATATGTTTTTGTGAAGCGTATTTCTTAAATAAAAAGAACCTGTTTTCATATTTGCAGCTAATTTCTTTGTTTTCCGATCCAATCTTGCAAAAATGATGAAACGAAATATCAGGACTTAAAAATAATGGAAATTTCAAAAAAATTATCATCTTAACTAGTTATTACTCCCTCGTTATTTACCCATCATTTCAATTTCTCAGAAGCTTTTTCATCTTTCAAGAAAAGTTTCTATTTCAGACCAAAAACGTTCGGAACGAGTTATAACAATGTTGCGAAATCTCAATTTTGTCCAGCTAATTAGCTTGAGAATCAGAGTCGAAAAATAATAAATTGGCTAAACTCTAGAGTAAATTATGCGTAATGTATGTAATTGCATTGGGAATAAAGGTCGCTTACACAAGAATAGCGCAAAGTCCGTTCGAGAGAATCACCGGATCATTTTTATTGGTTTGATAACAGAAAAATTCTCCTACGCTCAACTTTCCTTTAATTTATTTGGATATGAAAAAAGATACACAATCCTTACTCTCATTATGTAACATTATTATAAAAGGTAATCGTAAAAAATGCTCTCAAAAGAGTGCAAATAGTATGATTTTCCACATAAATAGAGGAATAATAGGGGAATACAACCGTTTAAATAAAATACATGTTGATACCATATTGAATGCAATACGAAACCGTTTAACTTCCTAAGAATTCA
Source organism: Andricus quercusramuli (assembly GCA_932178445.1). Lineage (NCBI taxonomy): Eukaryota > Metazoa > Arthropoda > Insecta > Hymenoptera > Cynipidae > Andricus > Andricus quercusramuli. The sequence goes on from CAKNXH010001775.1 coordinate 128,980, forward strand.
AGTCGAAATCTATTGCATTTTCAACAAAACACTTGCATTTTCAAAAAGACGAATTTTCCACCAATGAGTTAAGTTTTCAATTCAAAAAGATAAGTTTCAACCAAAAATGGAATCGTTAAATTTTCAGATGAAAAAATTAATTTTTAAACAACAAAAAAAACGAATTTTCAACAAAATAGTTAAATTCATAACTAAATGGATAAATTTTCAACTAAAATGTTCAATCTTTTTAAAAAATGAATTTTCCACAAAAAATGAGACATTCAACCAAATAGTTGAATTTTCAATCAAACAGATGTTTTTGTTAATGATGAAGATTAATTTACTACAAAAAAGACGAATTTTCAACAAAACACTTATATTTTCAACCAAACAGAAAACTTTTCAACAACGAATCATTAATTTTTAACCAAACAGTTGCATTAACAACCAAAAAATTGAGTTTCCAAGTAAACAAGACAAATTTTCAATAAAATAGTTGAACTTTTAACAGAATAGTGAAACTTTTAATTTAAAAAGACGTTTTTCTTTAAGACAGTTGAATTTTCAAACCAAGAGTAGAATTTCCAACAAAAAAGATAATTTTCAACCAAGGAAGATAACTTTTCTACGAAGAAGATTAATTTTCTACCAGAAAACGAACTTCCATCAAAATACATGAATCTTCAGCAACAAAAATGAATTTCCAATTGAAAAAGATAATGTTTCAACCATAAATATCATGCTTAAATGTGCAGTTTAAGAAATTAATTTTCAACCAACAAAAAAAGGGGTTTTCAACGAATTGAATCATCAACCAAATAAATTAATATTCAGCAAAGAAGATTATTTTTTAGATTAGACTAGAAGATTATTATGAAGTTTTCAAGCTAAAAAGTTGGATTAAAAAAAAATTTACTTTTAAACAGGAAAATTAAAATTTTCAAACAAATAGTTGAATTTTCAACCAAAGAGATGAATTTTCAACCAAAATGATAAATATTTCTAAAAAAATGAATTTTCAACAATAGAATGCCACATTCAACCAAATAGTTTATTTTTCAACAAAAAAGATGATTTTGTTCACGATGAAGATTAATTTACTACAAAAGAGATGAATTTTCGACAAAATAGTTATATTGTCAAACAAACAGATAACTTTTCAACAAAGAATAATTAATTTTTAACCAAACAGTTGCATTAACAACCAAAAAATTAAATTTTTAAGCAAACACGACAAATTTTCAATTTAATATTTGAAATTTTAACAGAATCGTAGAATTTTGTAAACTGAAAGGACGAAATTTTTCGAAGACAGTTGAAGTTTCTACAAAAAAGTTCATAATCAAGCAAGAAAGATGAATTTTCAGCCAAGAAAGATGACTTTTCTGCAGTGAAAGATGGATTTTCAATCCAAAAGGATTTTTTTTTAACAAAACAGTTGAATTTTCGACAAAAATATGACTTTAACAAAATAGTTTCATTTGTGATAAAATAATTGAGTAATCAATCGACAAAGATACATTTTAAACCAAATGGTAAAAATTTTAAAACAAAAAACATTAAACTTGAACAAAAAGCAGTTGAATTTTCAACAAAAATATGAAATCTCAACGAAAAACATAATAGTTTATATTTCGACCAAAATAAAAAAAGGATTTTCAGCCAAATAGTTAAATTCTAAGGCATAGGGTTTGACAACAAATAAATTAAATTTCAAACAGAATAAATAAGTGAATTTGTAAAAAATAAGTTGAATTTTCAACCTACAAAGATGAATTCTCAACCGAAAAGACAAATTTTCAACGAGGAAGATTAATTTTCTACGAAAAAAATACGAATTTTTAACAAAAGACATACATTTTGAAACAAATAGTTGAATTCTCAACTAAAAAAGATAAATTTTCAACCAAAAATAAAAGTTAAATTTTTAATATAAAAATTAATTGTCAGAAAAACGATATTTCAACAAAAGAGTCAAATTTCCAATCAAAAAGTTATATTTTCAACTAAAATGATGAATATGCAAAAAAAAACAAAAAACATTTTTCAACCAAAAAGACGAATATTCTACAAAACAGTTAATTTTCAACCCCCGAATGTTGATTATCTACAAAGAAGACGAATTTTCGACAAAATAGAATGAATATGAATTTACAAAATAAAAAGTTGATTAAAAAAAAAATTTTTTATTTCAACAAAAACAGTTGCATTTTCATCAAAATAGTTTTCAAGCCAAAAAGACGAGGTTTTTTTAAAGTTGGTTTTTCAACCCGAAAAGTAGAATTTTCAACGAAAAAGTTTCAATCCAAAAGAACGAATTTTCAACAAAACAGTTGAATTTTTAAATGAACAAATGAATTTTAAGGTAGACGAAGATGCATTTTTAACCAAGAAGTTTATTTTTCTACCAAAAGACGAATAGTTAAATTTACAGTTAAAAAAATTGATTAAAAAAATATAATTTTCGATCAGTTGAATTCAACGAAAAAATGGTGAATTTTTAACTAAATAGAAGAATTTTCAACCAAAGACGATTAGTTTTCTACCGAAATTGATGAATTTTCGACAAACGAATGACTAGTTTAATTCTATTTCTTACTTTTTATTTAATTAATTAAGTTTTCAAGCTGAAAAAATCGAATGTTTTCGAAAACAGTTGTCTTTTAAACCCGAAGAGATGCGTTTTTACCAAGAAAGTTAATTTTCAATCTAGAAGGATGAATTTTAAACCAAGTTGTTGAATTTTTAAATCAAAAAGCTCCATTTCAAACAGAAAATGGAATCCTGAAATATTGTGGGGTAAACAATTTCTTTAACAAAATGATGAATTTTCAACTAAAATGAAAAATCTTGAAAAAAATGAAATTTCAACAGGAAATTTCAATATCCAACCAAATAGTTGAATTTTCAAACCAAAAAGATAAATTTTCAACCAAGGAGATTAATTTTTTACCAGAAAAGACGACTTTTCAACAAAATACATGAACTTTTAACTAAGAATGGTCATTTTTTAAGCAAAAGTAGAATAGTTCAATTTTTAGTTTGAAAAAAGTAATTTTAAACGAAAAATAAAACAAATTTTAAACTAAATAGTTACAATTCCAAGCAAAGAGATGAACCTTAAAAAAAATTAATTTGTAATAAAGAAGTTCAACCTTCAGTCAAAAAGTTGAATTTGTGACCAAAAATATGTCTTTCTAAGAAAACAGTTGCTTTTTCAAAAAAATAATTAAATTTTCAACCAAATAGTAGCATTTTTGACCAAACGAGATGAATTCTAAACCAAAAATATAATAATAGACTTTTCAACCAAAAAAATGAACATTTTACAAGAAAAAGTTGGTTTTTCTTATTGGGTGGTATTAATTCAGTTCGCCTTTAAGCAAAAAACCGAGAAAAAGGGAAAGTGTCTTTACAAATTCCGAAAATGTTTTAAGTATCTGTAAATTAGAGAGGAATCTTTTGGGCCAAAGACGAACTTTCAACAAAATACATGAATTTTTAACCAAAAAAGATAAATTTTCAGCCAAATAGTTGAATTTTGAAATAAAAAATATCAATTTTAAACCAAATAGTTGAATTTTCAACTAAAAAAGATCAATTTCAAACCAAATAGTAAGTTTTTAACTAAGAAAGGTAAATTTTTCATCAAAAATAGAATAGTCCAATCTTCAGTTAGAAAAATTAATTTCAAACCAAAAATTTAATGAATTTTCAATATTTTCCTTTCCTGCATGTAAATGCTTTTTCTCATTGCGTGTCTGAGATGAAATAACTCCTATCACGCAAATTATTATTGCATTTTTTTCTCATTTGCTACACTATGGTTAAGTCTGGGAAGTCTCTGGTTGACGTAATGCTCGGAAGGTCAGGGCTTTAAATCTTAAAAGAAAAATTGACATTTACTGTGTTCGTATTACAGGTGGATATTAAGATATATATCTTTCATATGCACTGTCTTCATTTACGACTAATGTCGTGATAGTGGTACGAATAAATTTGCATCAGTTCTTCCGTCTTCATGCAATTTAATTTCTAACCCAGGAAATCATTTTTCATCCTCGAATAATTTTCAATCATTCCACAACCCTAAGTTTTAAAAAAAATTCCAATAAACAAACTCTGGAATGGGGCCATTCTAAAATTACGTCAAGTTATTTTAAAAACTTGTTTCGCCCCTCCTCTACTTCGTCACAGATCAACAAATAAAGCTTGATCCCCCACCCCCTTTAATTAAATTTTCAATTATTAAAGATCAGTTTTAACCAAAAACGGAATGGTTAAATTTTTAGTTTAGGCAATTAATTTTTAAAAAACGCATTTTCAACCAGTTAAATTCAGCTAGAAAATCCTCAGCCACATATATTAGTAACTAATTTCTTAAAAATTATAATAGTTATTATAGTTATTATACTAAAAACATTAATTTTTAACAAAACAGAAAAATTTTCAACAAAATAGTCAAATTATCAACCAAAAGAAGAATTTTCAACAAAGATTATTTTTCTACCGAAAAAGACAAATTTTCAAAAATTATGATAATAATCAACTAAATAATTGAATTTTTTACTAAAAAAAATCAATTTTAAAACCAAATAGTTGAATTTTTAAGAAGAAATTAAATTTTCTATCAAGAAAAGTGGATTTTTACCCAAATATTTGAATATTCAATTTAAAAAGACAAGTTTTAAACCAAGAATGGAATCATTAAGTTTTCAGATAAAAAATTAATCTTTAACAACAAAAAAAGACATTTTCAACAAAATAGTTCAATTATCAACCAAATGGAAGAATTTTCAACAAAAGGATTTTTTTCTACCTAAAAAGACGAATTTTTAAGAAAATACTATAATTTTCAACCAAATAATTGAATAGTTGAACTTTCAATAAGAAAGTTAATTTATAATCAAGAAAGATGGATTTTCAACCAAATAGTTGAATTTTCAATTTTAAAAAGATAAGTTTTCAACCAAAAATGGATCAGATGAAGAAAGAATTTTTAACAACGTAAAAAACAAATTTTCAACAAAATAGTTGAATTTTCAACCAAATAATATCAATTCTGAACCAAAAATATAATACTAGATTTTAAAAGAATCAACTATCAAACAAAAAGATGAATTTTCTATCCAAAAAGACAAATTTTCAACAAATTAGTAGCATTTTCGACCAAAGAAGAACCAAAAATATTATAGTAATCATAATATAATTCTTCCAAAAGAAGAAATTTCCTATAAAAAAACGACGAACGTTAAACAAAACAGTTGAATTTTCGAATAAAAAAATGTAAACTTTAAGTACTAACAATTGCTTTTTTAAACAAATAGTTTCATTATCTACCATAATGATAGATTTTTCAACACCGTTTTTTCAAACAGTTCAATAAGAAGAAGTACTTTCTATAAAACTGTTGTATTTTAAACAAAAAGGATAATTTTCAACCAAATCATTGAATTTTTAACTAAAAACGATCAATTTTGAACACAAAAATAGAACAGTTAAATTTTCAGTTTAAAAAATTAATTTTAAACCAACAAAAAAGCATTTCCAACAAAATATTTAGATCTCATACCAATATCTGATATTGATATTTCAAACAAAAAAGATGAATTTTCAACAATGAATTCAAACTTCATAAATAAAATTTAATACAAATTTTTTATTAGAAAAGGATCAAAAATCAAAAAGACGAATTTTTAATGAAACACTTCAATTTTTGAGCCAAAAACGACTTTCTATTGTTGAATTTTAAACTAAGAATTGTCAATTTTTAATAAAAACTGGAACAGTTAAGTTTTGCGTCAAAAAATTTATTTTGAACAAAATAAACTAATTATCAACAAATTAGTTGAATTTTTAACAAAATATATCAATTTAAACGAAATTTAAACAAAGAAGTTAAACTTGTAACTAAATAGTTGACTTTTCAGCCAAAAAAGCTAAATTCTCAACAAAGAATTTAGTAGTTGATTTTTGAACTAATAAAGATGAATTTTTAAATTAAAAATAGAATACATAGTTGAATTTTCAGTTCAAAAAATTAACTTTCAACCAATAAAGGACCCGAAGATATTTCCATTTTTTTTTTTGCGAAAATTGTTTAATAAGAAAATTCGTAGATAATATTTTCCGTGAGATTTCGACAAAACACGCTGTCTCAGAACATAATTCAATAATCAGAAAAAATCTCACGATTGACCTTTCGAATTTTTTTCTTAAGCGGAATGCAGTGCGTAGATTATAAAGTCCAGCTAGGATAAGAATCGAAGCATCGAAATCGACTTATCAATTTTTCCTCTTGAATCTTATCTCATCTGGTATAAAAATTATCAGTTAATGATAATTCACCGATGAACGATTTTCAATTATTATTCATTAATTTTATTTTTTTTTATTTTTTTTATTAATATGTTTAATTTAGACATTTTTGACAAATTAGATTACAATATATTCTTAAATATATCAGCATAGAATAAATGAATAAATAATAATTAAATCACAATTAGTCATTTATTTAATTTGTTCCTAAATTTTTAACTAAATCGTTGAATTTTCAATCAAATACACGAATTTTCAACCAAATGCTTGAATTTTCCAAAATAATAAAATTTTCAACCACAAAAAAACGAATTTTCAACCAAAGTGATGGGTTTTTAATTGAAATTATGAATCTTCAAATGGAATAGTTGAATTCTTATCCATAAAGATGAATTTTCAACTAAAATTATGTATCTTATATGAGATAGCTGAATTTGCAACCGAAAAGATGAACTTTCAACCAAGAGAATTAATTTTCTACTACAAAAGACGAATTTTCAACAACAAAAAAATAATAATAATTTTCAACCAAATAGTTGAATTTACAACTAAGCAAGATACATTTTCAACATAATATTTGATTTTTTAACAAAAAAAGATAACTTTCAACCAAAAAATGGAATAGTTAAATTCTTAGTTTAAAAATTAATTTTGAATAAAAAAATGCATTTTCAACAAAAGAGTTCAATTTTTAACGAGTGATGAATTTTTAACTAAAATTATGAAACTTCAACTGAAATAATTAATTTATAAATCAAAAAGATGAATTTTCGACTAAAATGATGAATCTTGAACTAAAAATGATAAATTTTCAATCAAAAATTGAGTAATTAAATTTTCAATTGAAAAAATTAGTTTCCAACCAAATTAATGAATTTTTAACTAAATTGGTGGAATATTTAACTGGATTAGTTAAATTTTCAATTTAAAAAATTAATTTTTAAGAAAAAAGAAGAATTTCCATTTGACTTTTCAACTAAGAAAGGTTTTTTCAGTTCAAGAGTGACAAAAATGTCATCCAAACGGTTGAATTCTCAAGCAAAAACATGAATTTTCAACCAAGAAGATTAATTTTCTACCAAAAAGGACGAATTCTCAAAAAAGTACTTGATTTTTTTTTAAATCTCAAATTTTCAACCAAAGAGATGAATTTTCAACTAAAATGAATCTGCATAAAAAAATGAATTTTGAACAATGTAGTTCAGCTTTTAACAAAAAAACACACCAACTTTAAGCCAAAAAGACGTATCTTCGACAAAATAGTGGAATTTTCTACCCGAAAATATTAATTACCTACCAAAAAGACGAATTTTCAACAAAATAGTTTGATTTTAAACCACAGAGAGTAATTTTGAACTAAAATGATTAATTTGCACCAAAAGGCAATTAATGTTTAACAAAGTAGTTCAAGATTCAAGAAAAAAAGTTCATCCAGATAGTTGAAATTTGAATCCAGACGACAAATTTTCGCTACAACAGTTGAATTTTCAGCCCGAAAATATGAATTTTCAAAACAAAAAAGATGACTTTTCAACCAAAAAAGATTACTTTTCTACCATAAAAGATGAACTTTCAACCAAGAATAATTATTTTCTGCCAAAAGACATATCTTCAAGAAATACATGAATTTCCAACCAAAAAGTTGAATTTTCAATTGAAAAGGATAAATTTTCAACTAAAACTGGATCAGTTCATTTTAAAGTTTAAAAAATTAATTTCAAATAAAACAAAACAAAATTTCAACCAGTGGAATTCAACCAAAAAACCCTAATTCTGAACAAAATATTTGAATCCTCAACGAAATAGATGAATTTTCAATAAAGAAGATTAATTTTCTACCAGAAAATACGAGTTTTCAACAAAAGAATGACTAGTTTTATTTGATTTCTTATTTTTATCTTCATTAATAATAGATTTCAAGCTAAAATCACACACATATCTTCAACCAATACATGAATTTCCAACCAAAAAGTTGAATTTTCAATTGAAAAGGATACATTTTCAACTAAAACTGGAACAGTTCATTTTAAAGTTTAAAAATTAATTTAAAATAAAACAAAACAAAAAAAAATTTCAACCAGTGGAATTCAACAAAAAAAAAACCCCTAATTTTGAACAAAATAGTTGAATCCTCAACCAAATAGATGAATTTTCAATGAAGAAGATTAATTTTCTACCAGAAAAGACGAGTTTTCAACAAAAGAATGACTAGAATTATTTTATTTCTTATTTTTATCTTTATTAATTAATAGATTTCAAGCTAAAATCGCACGTTTTCGAAAAAAAATTACCTGAAATTCCCAGTTTTTACGAGGTATATAAAAATTACCTGATAATTCCACGTTTTCCACGTAAGTTCACACCGTGATAAACGGATAATGGTATGAACTTAAAGTAATTCAACTTATTCAATTACTGAAATCATTTATCCTTATTCATGCATCTTGTGGTAATTTAATCCAATGTTTTAATTAAGACAATATTGAATCACGAACGTCAGCTGTGTTCGACAATGTAAATTACATGTCGATAAACATTTTAATTTCGAACGCTTTATACTGCACGATGGGATATTAATTAGTTCGCAAGACGTATACTAATTTTTATTGCCATTATTGTTAATAAATGGGACTCAGTCTCTTTAAAAACCAGTTCACGATAACCATATCCCCGGGATAACGGTCTTTTTTTTGTTACAGATGAAGCTCGAGAGTCGCTTAGTTGCTATTCCTTGAAATTCTGACATGAGGAAAGACTTGCAATTTTTAATTACCGAAACATCAATTTAATAGACAATTTCAAACGAAATAGAACCAACTTTAAATAATCTGTCTAAAACGCATCAACTTGTGAACAAAATGAACAAATAAAATTTCGCTGTGTAAAAATAAAGAAATTCATAAAGTGGACTAAGAATTAATTAATTAATCAAAGTTTTTCTACAACAAATGAAAGAAATTAAAACAGGTATTGTAATAAATACAATAGTTTTTTTTTTAATGAAAAAGAACTCGGCAATAATTTGGAAAACAACTAATTGGATAATTTTAAAGGATTTCGGCTGAATTATAATTGTTCATTTCAAAATTGTTCATACTTTAATGTTTTAAATTTTAAATTTGCAGATTTTCAAGATCTTAAATTTATTTACTTCTACTTATATTTCAATTTTAAACACTTACATGTCAAAAATTTACATTTTACAACTTAAAATTATTCAATTTTGAAATTTTCTTTAAAAAATTGTCCAGAGTGTAAAATGTATTATTTTGGTCACTTTAATTATTATTTATTATATATTTTCTTTAGAACCGAGAAGATAGTAATAAACATTAAACTATTGTTTGAACAAATACTTTACTGACTTGGATTAATTATTACCTCACTCTAACTAAAACGTTAACAAACAGTTGGAACTTTCAAAGAAAACCGCCACTTTCTAGCATTGCTCTAAGAGAAGATACTTTTAAATAATAATAAATGGTTTAAACAAATACTTTAATTAATTATTACTTTAATCTAACAGAAAAGTGACAAAAAAATGGAAATTTCAGAAAAAAACCGCAAATTTCTAGCATTATTCAAACAGAATATTATTAAAAAGAATAATAAATTGTTGAGACTTTTTTTTAACTTGGTTTAATTATTACCTCACTTTAATTGATAAGTGGATAAAAAGTAGAAAATTTCAGAAAAACCCGCAACTTCCTAGCATTATTCTAAGAGAATATTGATACAAACAATAATACATTTGTTAAACAATTATTTTTGTTAACTTTAATTATTTTCTCGCTCTGGCTGAAGAGCTCAGAAAAAACCCGCGAATTTC
>CAKNXH010001776.1:0-29789 GCA_932178445.1 Andricus quercusramuli
AAGTGAGGAAATGAAAATTAAAACTAAAGATTACAAAAAAAGTTAAAATGAACGTGAAAATTAATACAGATACTTATTTTAATTTGTGATTATCAGATATATTCTATAGAAATTTAAATTTAAGCATGTATTTCGATTGATAATTACACAGTAAATACCAGAGTTCTCTTTTATCTGGGGTTAGATAAAATCTTTGCAGACAACAAATTTATAATTGTTTACACCGTTTTCATCATAATGAACGCTAATTGAAATGGAATAGGACAAGATTATACAATGTTCTCAAATCTTTCATCGATGTACATAAATTGATATTTTTTTCAATTTATTTGAAAATATAAGTAACTAGTAATTTCAAATAATAATGAAGTCAATGTATTATGATTCTCAAGGTTTCAATCTTTGTCATTCCTCAAAAATTTTCTCATATAATTTCGTTATAAAATGATCAAATATCCATTGGTTAATATATTTTTTATTTTGCACCACTAAGAGCGAAATATGAAGTATATTTGTTTAAAAAAATGCTAGACTTAAATGTTATTCAAGAGAAATGCTAGTATATATTGTAATTTCTTTAACATTACAATAAATCAAATAACCTCAAAGCAAGAAAACTCATCACTTGTCAAAAATGGAGGGTCAGGTCATCAGACCGGAATAACAATACTTTCCCCCCACCTGACCGGAAATAACTTATTGAGATCATTAGTTCCGCATTTGGGCGGCGTGCAGCGCTGGTTCTACCCTTTCTCGCAATTGAGATTCTTCGTCAAGGATATAAGAATGCTTCAACTTGGAATCACGAATTAATTTGCGAGGCGGTCGCAGCCTGCCGATTGCCATAGCTTTTAATATTCGAGATGTTAATTAACGTTTTCGGACTTACAGAAATAAATAAATGTTTGGTCATATCAGTGCTCACACTTTGGCTCTTCAACCTCACTGCGCAAGCGTCGCACTAGCAGCCTCATTGGATTTTGATCACGCGCTTATTTAAAATGATTAAATATGCAAACCAACTTTTCACAATAAATAATAATCGCACAGTACAAAAAAATATTATGAATGATTTAAAAGTTACATTAGTGAAAAAAGGTATTCCTTCCTTTGAATTTAAAATCAATTATTTATTTGTAAAGAGTACAATCAAATAATTATTCCCCCTTGCACTCTAGAAAACTATTTTGTGATCTGAAAATACATTGTTATTATTTCCACAATGATGATCGATTAAAAAAATTGATTTACACATGTAATTGTTTGAAAAAGCGCGCCATTTGCCGCCAATGAGAGTGCCGATTAAACGCATGCGCAGTGCAGTTGGGGAGCCAAATTGGGAGCATAGCCACATGCTTTTCAGAAATTCTTCTTCACTTATTGTTGAAAAATTCCAATTGTTTAAAAGCAACATTTTAAAAGTGTCAGCGAAATGTATACCACTTTTGAATGCAAATTTAAAATTTTAATATAAAATCGATTTTGGGTTCGATAATTCATTCATTCAATTTTTTGTACAAAAATTAATTTTTTTAGTTTGAAAATTCACGTATTTGGTTACAAATTCATATTTTTTAGATAAACATTCATAACTTCAGTTGGAAAATTGTTAACTATTCCATTTTTTGTGGAAAATTGACCTTTTTCTACGGAAATGTGATCTTTTCCGTTCAAAAATTATCTGTTTTATAGAAAATTTGAAGATTCTAGTTTTTGTTGAAAATTCTTTTTTTTTTTTGTTGGAAATTGATTGTTCCAACCAAAAGTTTAAGTCCTCAATTTTAGGTTAAAAAATCAGTTTTATGGATGGCAATAAGACTATGTTGTTGAAAATTCCATTTTTTTTGTTGAACATTTAGTTTTCTAACATTTTAACTATCCTAACTTGGATTGAAATTTGATCTTTTTCAAATGAAAATTCATTTGATTTATTGAAAATGAGTGTTCTTTGGTAGAAAATTAATCACCGTTGATGCGAATAATATGATTTTCATTACTTTGACTTGTTTTATCATTTACACCCGAATCTCGTTTTAGGAACTAGTGGTTATGTATTCCTAGAATTGCTGGCCCACGCAGTTTCTCAGCTCAAGGGGCGAGAGAAGGTTGCGCCTCTCGCGTTCGAAGGGCCGCAGTGCCCGAGTACTCAGTCGAGTATATTGCGCAATATTATGAATTCTCATTGGACACGGTTCAGGCGGCCTTGATCGTTTACGTTGCCATAATCTTGATTTAGGAACAATGCTATGAGCAGGCAACCACCGACTTTGTTCCTTAACCGAGGTCCTGGTGCAAAATTTAGCGCCCTTTCCAATTTCAAGCGATAGATCTTCCCGCGAAATATAAATAATGTTATCATTATTAACAAAAATAGAGAATACGATTTTTTAAATCCTAATTCAATATGCTCATAAATGCCAATTAAATTCTCAACGCACATTAAGGCTCATGTAGTGGGTATTTCAACCTACAAAACTCACCTCAAAAAATTGGTTTCGAATGCTGGCGCACCGAAAGGATGTCAGGGGTCAATTTTTTTCCTCACAGGAAGTCGAAGCCGTTGTCTCTATGATTTTCTGATGTGATCCTCAGTCAATAGATTGTTATCAGCACACCCCATACAAACCCACTCTCGCATTAGAAATCAACTCTAGAAAGTTTTCGAGACAAGTTTTTTATTATTTATTGCAAAAAAATTCTGACTCTTATGGCTTCATTCCAAACCTGAATTCGAGTTGGAATTCACAGGCTCAAGACGATCAGACTCCATTGTGGCCGCTGGTCATTATGAAAACGATTTCAAATTTGTGTTTTTTCACACTACTAATCAGAGTCGATTTTCAAGACAAATTTTTTGTTATTTATTCCAAAGAACAATCTATTGACTGAGGATCACATCAGAAAATCATAGAGACAACGACTTCGACTTTTTCTAAAAATGTTATTTTTTCGTCAAAGAATAATACAGTAATATATTTACCAAGTCTTCCCAGCTTACTAGAATTGATTTCTAATACGTGGGTGGGTTCGATGGAGTATTAGGGGTACATTATGTAGCCTAAGGTTTCTCTGAAAAAATCATGAACACAATAACTTTGCATTTTGTGGAAATAACTTTTTTTTGCTAATTACAATTTTGGAAAATCTTTACAAAATCTTAAAAGCCGTATGTAATTTATTTCTTGTGGGTGGATGGACTTTTGAGGATGTTATAATAATAATCCAGAATCCAAGGACCTTTTAAAAAAATCAAAGTCGCTATAACTTTGATTTTTTAGAGAAATGATTATATTCTCATGGACTAAGATCGTAAACTATTTACCGGGTCTTTCCAGCTTTCTACAGTTGAGTTCTATTGCGTGGGTGGGTTTTGTGGGGTGTTGGTTGCACATTATATAGCCTAAGGTTTCTCTGAAAAAATCTTAAACACAATAACATTGCATTTTATGGAAAATGCTTATTTTTGCTAATTACGAATTTGGGAAATCTTTACCAAATCTTTTTTACCTATATGTAAATTATTTCTCCTGTGTGGGTGGTGTGAAGGGAATGTCATAAGATCAACTCAGAATTAGAAGAAAATGTTGCAAGTTTTATTTATCTATTTTATTAGTCAGTATTTTGCGTTGAATATATTTTTCCTTCTTTCTCTCCTATATTTTTGTAAGATAATATTTATTTGTTATGTTTTTCAAATAATATATTATAACTTATTAAGAATTATTGCTCCTACCTATGTTTCAATGCTTTTTCTATTTTGAATATGGCGCCAGAAGTCCTTTTAAATCGATTTAGTGATCGATCGGGTCACCAGGCGGCGCTGATTGTACTGTTTCTGTTTACTTTTTTTCGATCGTTGAAAAATGTTTTAATTTTTTAATTTTTTAATTTTTATCGCGAGTTTTGACGTTCCGGAGGGACTTTCCCCCCTCAAATATGGATATGTGTTTCCTGTGGGGAAAAAAATTGCCCCCTGACATCCTTTCGGTGCGCCAGCATTCGAAACCAATTTTTTGAGGTGAGTTTTGTAGGTTGGAATACCCACTACATGAGCCTTAAGGTCGAGCATATTTTCGAGCATATTCTAATGCTCGTGAGAATTTCTCCGAAGACTAATCATCCCTCAACGCTCTCAGTCTTGTTACACAATATTGCCACAAGAAGTTCATGATATACTAACCTAAATAAAAATTGATTAGCATTTCGAACTCGAAAGTTCATTGCCTCACTACCCGATTCGGGTAGTGTTTCTAGGTGGATAAATACTACCAGTGTGGGTCCACCACACCCACGACGGGCGAACACCACGCAGTATTCCCCGAACGGTCACCCATCCAAGTACTAACCGCGCCCAACGCTGCTTAACTTCAGTGATCTTACGGGAACTGGTGTTTTCAGCGTGGTATTGCCGTTGGCATATATAACTTGATATACTAACCTACTTAGAAAAAATGTAATCTTCTTTCTTTTTGCAGAGTTAAGTTCACAATTCGAGCGCCTCCCTAATGGCGAACCTATTCCTGGTGTTCCTCGCCGTGAGACTTCTTACTCTCCTACAAGAAATTATCTCGACTCGTCTCATTCTCCTGCCGAGCCTTCTCTTCGTGCCAGGTCCAGGTCTCCTTCTCATGTTGAGCCTCCTCTTGATGGCTGGTCCAGGATTCCTCCAGCCCATGACAGGAGCATGATTCCACCTACCACGATTTTTTCTTCTGTTGGGGTTTGATATCGACTTGACCAACTTCAATTTATTCGGCTTACTTCATATAATAATCCGCACTACGTCGTTTTTTCTTCAAAATGTCTTGAAATTATTCTAACAGTGAGGACAAATTAGGTAACTTCATTGATCGATAACATTCGTTGACGTTACAAACAATTTCTATAAAAATGCACCATTCGGCCGAAAAAGATTGAAGAAATTTTGAATAACGAGAATAATAATAAACAAAAATTCTCTGAAGTAGAATCATTAGCTCTTATGGAAGATGCTAAATTATCGAAATGGCAGTATGATACTATTCGCGGAAGAATAAAAGAAACAAATGCTAATGTTTTTATTCTTTATAAATATCTTGCAGAAGCAAAAACAAAATGTTATCCACCATCTTCAAGTATAACAATAACTGAAAAAAGTGCTAAAGTTAATTTACAAGCATTGTTAAATCATAGTTGTACGTGATTATTACAAGTGCCAACTAGTTTTTGTGCATTGTTAAATATCGATATGGATATATGTCTCACTATGACCTCAAAATGGGGATGTGATGGAGCTTCAGATCAAAGCCAATATAAGCAAACATTTTCTGATGAAACAACAGCAGACAGCAGCATTTTTATGACATCAATGGTACCACTTAAACTGGAAATAAAGGTTGGAAACGATTTCAAAAGTATGTGGCGTAATCCTCAAGCTGGTTCAACGAGATATTGTCGTGTTATAAGTTTTGAGTATGCTACGGAAACAGAAGAGGAAACAAAAGTTGAAGTTAGTCAGTTAGAATCAAAAATTGAAAAATTAATACCAACAGCTGTGGAGATAGCTGAAAAACAATTAAAAGTATTTCATTGCATGCATCTATGATCGATGGAAAAGTGGTAACAGTTTTAACAGATACATCATAAAATGCATGTTGCGTTATATGTTGAGAATCTCCAGCAGAAATGAATAATCTCAGAAAATTATCAAAAAAAGAAGAAATCGTTGAAAACTTGAAGCATGGTTTGTCAAGTCTGCATGCCTGGATACGATTTATGGAGTGCGTGCTTCACATTGCTCATAGATATCGAAAAATGGAGTGTATCATCTGGTGATGAAAAAGAACTTATGAAAAATGCTAAGCAAAGAATCCAACAACGATTTGAAGAAGAAACAGGTTTGCTTGTAGATTATCCAAAGCAAGGGGCTGGAAACTCAAGCGATGGCAACACATCAAGGACGTTTTTTCGTGACCCAGATCTGGCGTCTCAGATAACAGGTGTTGATTGTGAATTGATTCAAAGATTTCAAGTTATTTTACACACACTTGCTTGTGCATTAAAATAGATACTGAAAAGTTTCATATCTAGGCAACAGAAACTGCTAAATTGTATATCGCTGAATAAACAACGTGTATTCAGTTAGAGCTCCGTATCGACGACAGGAGTCGTGCGAATCAAATCGTGCATTTCAGTTTATTACCAGACTACTAGAGGAGCAGTCCAGCCGCTCATCCGACGCAACAGAGTTTCCGAAAATACTGGCTATCATCTATTATAATCATATCCACATGTGAGAGAAAATGTGTCCATCGAGGATTCAAGAACAGGAGCAGCAGAGCAGTTTAGCGTTATCGAGAATTCGTTCTTTTGGCATAAGTGTCTCAACAACATCGTGGTATCGTTACTTCTTCCATGATTCTGCTTGCGATTCAGAAGCAGTAATCCCTTCTGAATGTCAATTTGGGGCTATTTGCGTCATTTAGGCTGATCATCATCTTTGTGTTTTCTCTTGTGTGGTGAAAACCTAGACAGGACCGCGCTGCCTACGAACCGGCTTCCTCGGAACCTCACGGTACCGGGGGTCTCATTCCCCGCGCCCATCTTTCAAGCTTGGTGGGCATTGTCGCCTCTATACCTATCTTCCCTCGACGTTTGAACCACTTTTCAACGTGTTTTGTAACCATGTGATGAACACGCTTAGAAAACATATAGCATTATTATATATTATTATCTATTATATTATTGGTCACCCAGTATATGAAAATTAATTATTAAATAAGTAACTCTTTTCATTTCAAGGCTTTAATTTAGCATCACGTGAACATTTTGGGGTAGGGGGCAGGAGGTAGAATGGGGGAGTTAACGAATGAAAATTGGCTACGTGGAATATTGAGAGCCTGCTTTTATCTTGTAGAAAATTCCTTTTCTCCAAAAAGTTAGTATCATCTACTGTCATACTATCATTCACTCTAAGAAAAAATGAGGATCACCGCCCATACTCTATTCCTCGGGTTTGCCGCTGTCCTCAATTCTATTGGTAAATATATAACAATATAATGTCATATTTATCACTTAAGTAAACTAAAAGACAAATACGATTTCTTTCTGACGCAATTTCTAGACTACAGTATAAATTCAATATCATGAAAAAATATGTGTATATCATGGTATCTATTCTTTTCTTCAAAAGTTGAAGTCACTAGTTCTTTTACCCCTGAAAATAGTTATTCACCAAAGTTGAAAATGCGGTTGTTGCATATTTTCAAATGTAATTTTCCCTGGTCAAATTAGGAGCACTGAAAACTGAATATAATTAATCCAGAGAAGTTTTATTCTTAAATAAATTTTATTTTTTTTTTGTAGTGAGTATACTTTTTAAATTTTTTTGCGGGAAAATGAGGTATTCTGATTAAGGCAGCGTTGAAAGTAAACATCAGTCTGATTAGCGCAGTTGACGGTGGAATTAACATGGCAGCTGGCGAAAAAATTTAACATAACCTATTTTCGCGTTTATTATTCAAAACTTGTTTAAAAAGTATGAATATGGGTCCAGAAAGGTATTCAAAATGCTTAGAATTTCACTAAGACCGGAATTTTTAAAGTGCGGTAGTGTGAATGTGCCAAAAGCTAACATGTGGATGGTCATACATTTTTTCGCCAGCTGTCCGTTGGATACTTCGTTAGTCAATGGAGCCACTGCATACTATTATTCGGATGAGTATTCTAAATTTATTAAAATGTACAATAATTTTTATAATTCTGTGCAGCATTGAAAAAATATATTACCTAAATTCATGTAGCAACCCTATTTGTTTTTTTTACATCAACACAATTCTTTTGGATGACAATTTTACATAACCATTTTTCTTTGAAATAAGTATTCCTTTTTAGTTCAAAATCCAAGAAATTAGTTGAACATGCATATTTTTTTCGTTGCAAATTTGTCTCTTTTTTCAGAAATCCATATTTTTTATTAAAAATTTCGTATAAAAAATTCACAAAACTTTTTTGTCTTCTCACAGAAATGTCGTCAGGTGTGCCGCCAAAAACAAGGGACTTTTTGACAAATTTTGGGATGAGTAACAGAAATGCGAACCAACAAGGTAACCCTTATACAAATTAAAGATGTAACACTAGCGTTGATTAATTAAAAATTTTATTATTAAAATTTTCAAACCACTGATAATCTCTTGAAATAAAAGAAAAATTCTATATGCATAGAACTTTCTTTGGAATGTTTTAAAAATCCGAAAACGAATATCGTAACGAAACTCAATTTTTTTATTGAGCAACTATTTTGCTTACTCTCTCTCTCTTTTGAAGCATTCCATTCAACTTCAGGTGCTGTACTTAGAATAATCCTGTTGTAAAGACATTCGAGATTCAGTATACTGCGACCGCCCTAACGGCGTGAGATGTTAAGTCACGGAACTGACGACTTAAGGTGAATTTTTCTGTCCAGGTGCATAACCTTTCGCAACTCGATATCGAAGAATCTGAGCTTGTCCTTCGTCAATTGAACCACTCCAAATGAATAGAATGCTCCCGGGATGGCAAGTCTGTTCGTTGCAGATACTTTGTTCCTCGACGACAGTTCGGAAGACCAAATTCGTCAGATAAGACGTTTGCATATGCATTTTTCTGACTGAAAGTCCATTTCAATCTTTTCAGTGTATTTCGCGACAATCCCTAAAGCGACAACTAGTTCCTCTTTATATTTAGCGTAGATCTTGACATCATCCCTGTAAAATACATTAGTGAACTTAGAATTTCGATATCCGGGTTTGCCGCAGAAGTACTCTTGGGAATCGCGAAGTGCAAGAGATAGTGGCAATAGTGTGAGGCAAAAGAGAAGAATACTCATGGTGTCGTCCTGAAAGACACCTCACTGAAAGGTGACTTTGTTAGTTGTCACATGATGTTTTCCAGATGAGATACTAAATCTGGTTTTCCAAAGCGGCATCAATCTCTCCATGCACCTCACGATGTTTGCAAAAGGTAGCGCTGGTAGAATGCTGCGTCTCTGCAGACATATCTATCGATAAGCAGGTTCTTCTGACATCCTGCTACGCCTTCCTTTGAGTCGTTTTTCTTTCTTTCGTTGTTTGCACCTCTCTCCCCATATAGGTCCGACAGTCCAAACAATCCTATCCTTTAGGATAGTTGCAAAGATCTTATACAGAGTGTTCAGACAAGTTATTGGCGTTGGTTGGTCGCTATGAGGGCTCTGCACAGCTCCTCAAAGCTATTTATGTACTTCGTGTCTTCATTCACTTCGTAGTTCGTAGACTCCTCTTCAAAATGCCTTGACCTCCTCTGATTTGGGTGAGTGGTCTACAGTAACTGGAGGGTCTTGGAAGAGTCGAGATGGCTCAGAGAAAAACTATTGGTTTTCTCTCACCTACCTCTCCTTCCGCCCTAGACTTCTCCTAGAGTTAGATAGTATACGCATTCTGTCATCAACGTGCTGCTTGATGGTCAGTCCCCGTGCGGTCCCGCCCGCGCCAGTTGGCGACCAATTAAAAAGAGGCCCGAAGAGCAGGAAGCCCCCATTGGTATGAATTGAGTATTCTAGCATGACGTTATTGGAATGCGGACGAATAGCAATATTTGACAAGTGTGAGATGTATTTTCTCAGTCACGCTCCATTCTTATATTGATTGACCAACTTTTGAGTGTCACGAAATAAAATAAAATACAAAAGATATGAGGTACTTCAACCTCAAATTTCGAAACTGAAAGGTTGTCAATCGATGGAAGGATGAAACAGAATTGCGATAATGCAATCAACAAAAACACTTGAAAAACACTGGCATGTATGATGCGCAAATGCGTACGCATGCTTACAGCGCGCGCATCGATACAAGGCCGGGGCAGCCAATGAACGTTGCTTCACAAAAATCAACCGATGACTAGCGGTAAAGATGGGGGCTCCTCCTGCCTTAAAATACGCAAAGTTTTACGTTTCTCGACCCTCAAGAACTTTATATTTTTGATTGAAAATTAATTTCTTTTTTGGTTGAAAATTTATTTTACTAATTGAACATTCAACTATTTTATTTGTGGTAGAAAATTTATCTTTCTAGTTCAAAATTCATGTATTTGGTTGAGAAAAAACTATTTAGTAGAAAATTCGTTTCTTTTGTTGATAGAAAAATTATCTTTTGGATTGAAAGTTTCACTATTTGGTCAAAAATTCATATTTTTGGCTGAAAATTCATCATTGTGATTGAAAATTAATTTCTTTAATTGAAAATTCGTTTCTTTCTCTTGAAAATAATTAATTTGCATGAAAGTTGTTCTATTTTTGGTTTGTAAATTTATCCTTCTATTTTTGGTTTAAAAATCATTTTTCCGGATGAAAAGAAAAAACTATTTTGTTGGAAGGTTTTTTTTTTTGGTTGAACAGTTATCTTTTTAACCTTTCAACTTTTCTCATTTGGGTTGACATTTGATCTCATTTCGATAAAAATTCATTTGCTTTGTTGAAAATGAGTCTTCTTTGGTGAAGAATCAATCTTTATGATTGGAAATTCAACTTCTGGGTGTATCATTGGTTTTAGAGGTAGAAGAATTTGGGAATGGGGATATTAGAGCAATTCTGATTAAGGCACTGTTTAATGCAAGTAATATGTTTTCCATCATTATTAATGAAGACGAAAAATACGATTTTTTAAATCCTCATTCAAAGCGCTCATAAATACCCATTGAATTCTCAAAGCACATAAACGTCAAGCATATTCTCATGCTGGTTAGAATTTCTCCGAACACTCATTTTCCCTCCACGCTCTCAGTCTTGTTACACAATTTTGCCACAAGAAGTTCATGATATACCAACGTACTTAAAAAATGTAATTCTCTTTCTTTTTGCAGAGTTAACTTCACAGTTCGAGTCTCCACCAGATGATAAACCTTTTCCTGGTGTTTCTCGTCGTGAACCTTCTAATTTTCCTGACAGACATTATCCTGTCACGTCTCAATCTCCTGCCGAGCCTTCTCATCGTGTGCGGTCCAAGTCTCCTCCAGCCCATACCAGGAGCATGGTTCGACGTACCACGATTGTTTCTTCTGATGGAATTGAATATGGTCTTGACCAACTTCAATTTATTCGTCTTACTCCCTATGCAAATCCGCACCGAGAATTTGAACTTCGAAGATACACTTTTCCTGCGAATAAACGAATTTATTTACTCGCAGGAAAGCATCATTATGTGCCTATGCCAACCCAAGAGCAAATAGTGATATCAACATCCGATGGTGACGTCTTCGCGATATTGGAGACTAGTACACATCTTTCTGGAATATATACACGAAATCCTCTTAATCGCTGGAAAGCAAGGGGAAAAATAAATATGGAAAGCGGTATGATTACCTTATTGACAGTAGATGAAGTTAAGGAAATACCAGTAGGACCCTTGCGTCGAATCCAAATGAGTTATAGAGTGGAGCGTGTAGACCTCAATCGTCTACACTATTAATTTAATTGCAGAAAACTCTATATGAAATTGTTTGTGATTCGAAGTCGGCTTGAAATGTGACAAGTAACTAGTAATTACAAATAATAATGTAGTCCATGTATTATGGTTGTCAAGGTTTCAATCTTTGTGCTTTTCTAACATTTTTGCACAGACCTTTTAAAATTAAAGCTCTAATTATTGACAACTGAAATTTTGTTATTTTGAATTCTCTTTTATTTTTGTGTCGACAACTCGAAATTTTCTATATGATGTTGAAATCTATTATAATAATTTCTGTAACTCGGGCCTGCACTACTGCTTCAAGCAAAAAGTTTTGCGGTCGTACATTTTATCGTACATATTTGTGTAATTTTCCTATAAATTGAAATTTGTTATTTTTAATTGTACTCTCCACAAATAAAACAGAAAATACGTATCTCTTCAAGAAATGGCCAATAAAAAATTTGTAGATATTTTCCAACTCAACAATTTTTGTTTGTTAGTTTTTTCCTTATCTATGCGTCTCATACTACGCCTCTTATCAAAAAATAAGCTGGACACAATTGGTAGATCTTTTTGAGATGAACAATATCATTACTTTTTTAGTTTTCTGCATAGTTTGGGAAGAACCGTTGTTGAAAAATGGCTGGTTAACGAACTTGTGGTGCAAATAAATATATATTTTGAATAAGTTTGATAGAAACCTAACGATGTCTTGTTTCATATATTTTACAAAAATATTTCATACTGCAGAACAAGTATTTAAAATTTTCCAAAGTTTTTGTTTGAACCTTAGGTTCATTGCACGATGTGAGCAACAATTTGTATAATAACTGTGATGAGTTTCTGTGATTTTATAAAAATTCATCTTAAAAATGATTCCAAGGACATTGAATAGGTTTATTATATTAAATTTTATTTAAATTTTAAGAGAACTTCTTCCTCAAAAGAAAAATAGGCAAAAAGATTTCATCCTGGCTGATTTTGCAAAGAATTCCGATAGCTTTCAACCTATTTCATAGAAAAAAGTATACCGTCTATGATTAAACTAGGAAGAACTTAAGCAATCTTCGATATACTGGCGGGATCATACTCGTGATCAGCAATGTGGTTTCGCATAATATTGGTCAATTCAGTGTATAATGATTGAACTTGAGTCTTGCCCGTGTAAATAAATAATTTTTCTTCTGGATTTAAAATTTTAAATGTTCAATTAAGTTTTTCAAGAAGGTTTTTTTCATATCGCTTCTCACGAAATTAAAAAAAATAATGTGGTTTTATTGAATTGATGGAAATCAGAGAACAAGCTTAATATCTAGGACTCATTCTGGATAAGAAGCTGTCATGAAACGAGCACCTGGAAAACAAGTACAAGAAGCTAGTAGCGACTCTGTGGCTCTGTCGGAGAGCCATAGGGAAAAGCTGGAGCTTGAAGCCATAGACACTTATGTGGATCTACAGAGCGATCTTGCCACTATGCTAATCTATGCGGCGGTGCGGTGGTCTGGTGGAGCAGGGTCAAGCTGTCCACTGTGCAGTCTCGACTGGAAAGTATCAGGGGACTGATTTCGAGAGGCGTCACTGGTGCCTGCAAGTCGACACCTACGATGGCAGTAGGGGCACTAATAGGTTTGGAGCCCCTCCATCTTACCATCAAGGCCGTGGCTGCGAAGGCGGCCTGGAGGCTAAATTCGGTAAATGAATGAATCGAGTTAGCCCGTCCACGAAGAAGGAATTGGTTAACGGCGACGCACACCTTCCCACTGATGGAGACAACTGGTTCACAGATGTGTCTAGGGACGTGGACAATGCAGGAGCCGATGTAATGTATATCATAGAAGGAATGGAATGGCCTTCACAATGGGGATCCCTGGACACAGCGGTATCAAGGGCAATGATATATCGGATAGTCTAGCCAAACTAGCAGCAAGAAGAAATTTTACTGGACCTGAGCCAGTTATAGGTACTTCCAGCAGGTCAGTCACTGTAGGAATTAACAGTTGGCTGACTGAGGAACATCAGAATGATGGGTACATCAGATGCATGGGAATGAGGTTAATTCTCAACGAAAAATATGATAATTGCTATTTCAATACAAAAATTTATTTCAACTAAAAAACGGTTGAAGTTAACTTTGAAAAAATACCACTTTCATCTTCCAACAGAAAAATCTTCAATTCAAGTCCTAAAACATATTTGGTCCCTAAAATAATCGAATAGGTTAGAAAAAATAAAAACCGTGAGTGCACCGTACACTGGATGCTGTACATTGTGAAATGGGTATGTAAAGCAACAAATATCAGAACAACAACAAATTTGGGTGCTTCCGAATTTAGCTGACGCCCAGTTAATAGTTCAAAATTTCACAATCTGTATGATAAATGTACTAAAATAATTCCGTTGTATGTTTGAACGCTTTTAGCCAGCCTACAATAATTGTAATCCCCAGGGCCCACCACGAGGTAACAGTACGAGTTTGAACCTCTTTCGTGGGGTGCTTGATTCTCGTGAGTCCCCCCGCCTCTCACGAACCAAGGTGCTCAATTATCGTGAGTCAAAGCCATTTACGGATCCGGGCTTTTCTTGGAATTTCGACCCATTTAGGGCTAGCGGGTACAATAGATTTCAACACGAACTCTATCTGTGAGTGATCTGAGAGAGTGTGTCCATCTGAAACTCACCACTTCTTGATATTATCTCTAACACTACTGGTACAGAGAGTGATGTCAATGGCTTTCTTTCTGACCGAGTTACGGAACGTCGAATCGTTCTCCATGTTAGGAATATCTAAATCAGTGGTGATTAGGTAATCTAGTAGGTCATTAACTCTTGATTTGATTTCCGTGCTGCCCCACAAAGGATAGTGGGAATTAGCATCGCATAACAGCAGAAGAAGAATACCCCTTACCTTGCAACATTCAACCAGTGTACACACCTTCAGTGGTGGATTGCTATCGCTGTCATAAGGAAAATAAGCCGATCCCAGAAGTAGATTTCCTATTTCTTTGAGATCCATGGCTATTACCATCAGGTCTCTCGAACATAGCTCAAGCAGTGGGACAGCGTTAACTCCTTTCGCCAGTATGCAGGCCCTTGATTTGGTCGCCTTGGATTCCCTCTAACAAAAAAGACCAGCCCTCCCCCCCTAATCCCCTTATGGTATCTCGAACTAAGCAAGGTTCTTGGATTAGCGAGATACCTATGTGCCTCGCAGCCATGCCCTTCTGGAAAACTGCAGAGGCGCCTTTGCTGTGATGCAAGTTAATTTGGGTAATGGTTGGGCCAGGAGCACTCATTTAGGTCTGCTGCTGATCTTCCTGTGTCCCAGCAGGCTCTTCCTGTTTCTGGCCGGCAACCGTGAAGTTGACCTGTCCAAAGTGATAAAAGGGTCTTTTATTGAGGGCCGCGAGAGCCCTCCTCTGGGACTCAGGAATCTGCACAACTAGGAGATGCCTGATGCCTCATACTGTGGCCTCTTCCTGAGGCCTATCGTGCCTAACGAGTCGCCAGGACGCTGTCTTAAGTGAGAGATTGAATCCCTCCAGCCACCGGAGTACCTCAAGCGGGGTTTTTGGGTTAACCCGGGAACCACGCCGCAGCCCTCACCATCTTCTGGAGCAACTCAATCCCACCCACTTTAAGAGCTGCACCTTCTCACGGTTTTGCCTCGACCACTGCTTCGAGTAGCCAAGCTTTAATCGCTAGGTCGGCTGCTAAAAATACGAAGACCCCTCCCCTGCAGAAGGAGGTCACGGATTTTGGCCATTGATCTGGGGACACTCTATTGAGCGCCCTCCAGGTAGCCTCCCTGAAGCTCTCATACTGCTCCATAGTGAGCACCGAGTCCGGGTAGTTGGTGTAGGTCACCACTATCGTCAGAACGTTAGTACTCTGAGTGGCCGTCAGTCCAGCTCCCGACGACTCTCTGTTCGTCGGATGCTCGGCCGCCTTTTGCCTCTTCAAAGTCTTAGCTACCACCGGTAGAGTGTCCTCTGAGCTCCTACCTCTCTTCTGGGCCTCAGTGTTGGATATCGGCCCTGTAGCTGCCGACGTTCCAGTTACCGCAGCTGCTCTACTAGCCTGTTGCGCTTGTCTCTTCAGTCTCCTTTTCAGGGAACCGTTGATGCGTTTTTTTTTCTTTTTCGGGGACTGAGGGAGCTCGGGACACAGCAGCCACCGGAATTTGTCTCTGTCTGGGAGACAGATGGGGAGGAAAGGGTTATGTTAGACCCGTTAAGGCCCAATCCCTCGCACCCCTCCACTACCACCCTTCCTCCCGCTATTCCATTTTTTATATTAGGTGGGTTCATTTTCACCCCACGAGAAGCTAGGGAAATAAAGGTCCGCCCCTCCGGAGCCACGTATGCAGGGCTAAGACTAATTACTCGGGGAGGTCGTCCGGTATCCCCAAGAGACCGTTAGGACACCTTCATAACTCCTAGGTGCCAAAGTGCCACGAACACGACATCCTATACCCATGGCTTAGGGGGCCAGGGGCAGTACACACATGCTTATCCTCTGCTATGCCCTTCCAGTCAAATAAATAAATTTTCAAGTCAAAAAATTTCTGTATACAAGATAGAAATTTAGAATAACTATTTCTCAACTTTTTTTTGCTTACTTTGAGTTTATATAAATATATTTTTTATATAGGATTCTTGACAAAATTTTTCAACATTTCAGATATGTCAAATAAAAATTTCAACAAAAAATATAATTATCAATCAAACAATAATTAAGATATTTTTATAATTTCATTCCTGAAATCTATTTCCTCATGTCAAACATGGTACAAAAATGTCGTAAAATTTAGAAAATGATCAACTATTTACAGGAAGTTTTTAAACAAAAATCAATGTGTATCATATTAAAATGAAATTCAGAAATATTCATAAAAGGTATTAATATTTTGCATTCCTAAAATTAATTCATACAGAGTACAGTTTTTATTTGGAATTTCACGACTTTTTTTTGTACTATGTTTGACCCTATCAGGGCAGAATCAAGGAAAAATATTCTGAAAATATGTTCATTAGTTATTAAGGTAGTTCAAAGACTTACCTTTCAAATTGGTTTGTCCTTTCAAAATCATGGAATATTCCTTTATAAAATAAATTTTGTTAAATTTATTCTACAATTATTCACATTTAATTTCCAATTACAATTATTTCAAAATTAAAATAAAATATTAAAAACTAAATTTTGTAATGTTGAGATAAATATTTTAAGACATTGAAGGTTTTCTAAAGTTTTTGTATATTAAGAAAGCATATGAGGACAAGTTAATAATTTTCCGGCTTTTTCTCTTAAAAAGTATTGAAAATGTCGATTGATTTGAATAATAGAAAATAATAATTATTTATTATTATTTTAATTTACAATATTTAGAATCGATTGAAAAATAAAACATAAATAATTAAAAATGAAACCACTTGAAAGTGGTTTCTTGAAATATAATAATCTTGAAATATTATTAACCTAATCTTAGAATCCCGTATACAATGTTGATAATAAAGTCACGACCTTGTAGAATATGTGTCAAAATATAGTATCCAATGATAGGTCGAAATGAATAAAAAATTCGACCAATTCAAAATTTGTCGAAACGTTTCGGTTGCTATGTCAGCCCTCATCGGTCAAATAAATATTGGTGATGAGGGCTGACATAGCAGCCTAAATGTTCCGACAAATTTTAAATTGGACGAATTTTTTATTGATTTTGACCTATCATTGGAGACTATACTTTGACCCATATACAATATTCAATATATTTGAACTTTATAAACCTCCAGTGGCTTAGAATGTATTCCCTGTAGAATCAGATCGTCTACAATATTCCACAAGTACTCCTGGAAGACATAATCATAAAATATTTCAAGACTTTATTACATATATTTGAATTCTTTCCTTCAGGTGCGAATTTTTGAAAGCAAAAATCAAGCCGCACCTCCCAATGGCCAACGAACCGACACGCAGTGTTGCCAGATCCCTGGTTAAGCGAGTCGCAGCTTAGGTGCACCCGAGTCGCACGAAAACCGCGCACGCTTGAATAGCCCAAAATCGCGCACTTTCGGCCTGAACTAGCCCAAATTAGCGACTTTCACAATTTCGTTCCGAGGAAAGGGGATGAAAGCACACATCTGTGTGGTTTGAGAACCAGCTACGTGGTGACGCTGTCTTTTTACCTCTGTACCTCACGGATCGAAAGCATGCTTAACATTGTAATGGCCGTATCACACGCCTACACGCGCGGTTCTCGCTGACGCTGCGATTGCTGTTGGCGTTAACGTCTCGACCAATCAGAGCGCAGGAGCTGACGTCGGCGGCTGCGTTCGCATGGATAGCCGGCGGGCACTACTGCCAAACATTAACCGGGAAATGACGTGAAACTCAATCCTCGCGGTTCGCGGCCAAAATAGCCCAATTCTCGGGTCTCACGCACTTAAGTAGCCCAAATCGCGACTTGTCGCAAATCATCAATTTCAGTCGCGCACAGACCCTCTGAAGTAGCCCAATTTGCGATTAATCGCGCGATCTGGTAAAACTGCCGACACGCTACGTTTGCATGTGAGAGGAGAAAGTGGTGGGGGCTGGAAAATCCCACGTTCTAGAGACTCTGCCCTCAAGGTCATTGAGGGCACCCCGACACGGCTGGTAAAGCGGGACTGCAGTGTACAGTAAACTCTGGTTGACGCGAAACAGAAGAGACTGAAAATTGGTGAGTTCAGGTAAAAAAAAAATAGTGCTATCGGGGCAATAACAGTGCATCATTGAACTATTCTATCGCCTGAATTGATAATATGATAATTTGCAGGACGCAATCTTCTACTCCGATCATTTTATCTCTGTAACAGCGCTGCACGTAACCTCGAATTTCGTTTGCGTAATTCAGGAGTGAGTCATCTCGATCAACAGACCATCCTCCATGAGTTTATTGAACCTCCGCATTACATATTTGACTTTACGAACAAAACATGACGGACTTTTTTTCCGCAAAGCGAGCTGACATTAAGATGTCCGACTGATGGTGACTTTCTGTGCTTGCGTTCTTCTTTTGATCACGCCTTGAACGTCTTCAAACAACAAGATAACGATTAAGATACCATACATATATTCTTCAATAAGATACCAGAATATTCATCAGATAGACTCAGTTTTTCCCTAATTGAAAAAATGGGGATCTTTTATGCACTAGTCTGCACCTTGATGGTCATCTTTAATTCTATTGGTGAATATAATGCCATAATATTGGTACCAAAAACCTAAGTGAATCTGTTTCATTTTAGATAAATGTTTGGTGGCACTGGATAATATATATGCATTGTGTGTAAAAATAAGAATTTAAATGAATAAATTGAGGCGAAACATTCTAAAAAAATATGTTATCTAAGAAATTAGAGAAGGGTGCCGAAAATAGGGGAGGGGGGGATTGCCAAAAAATGGTGCTCTTGCCCTATCTATAATTATTTTCATTACATTTATAAGCTTTCTGCAAATAACAATTTGTCCGCCATAATCTGCGTTCTCCTTACTTTTTTCCAAAGTTTACGTGAGTTTTTCCGTACATTTTTGGAATTGGAAATATTTCAATTAAAAAAATTTACAATTGAAAATTGTGCGAGTTTTAAGTATTGCAATCAAAATTTCTGTAATTCTGACGATTTGAATTAAGTATTTTGTTGTTGAAAATTTACAATTGACAGCTCCTGACGCTTGATTTTCAAAATCATCCAATGTTAAGAATGTTGATTTATAAATCTTCCAAATTTGTTGTACGTCTATCAATAACATCATCTGCCGATGAAAAATGTTAACATTAATTTCCTAATTTATTTCTTCGCTTCTGATACTTGCTGGAATAAAATCTTATTTTTGAATAAGAGTAATCTGCATACAGATTGCTAAAAGCCGACTAAAATTAAAATTGAAATTGTATGGGAGCTGATTAAGCTACTTTATTGTTCATTTTCATTTGTATTCATTAACTAAATTTTTTCTCGTCCTATGCAATGGAATAATACAATTTTCTCAAATCTTTCATCAAATCATTCAACTTCATAGTATTAACTACAATTAGTTTCCCAGGGAATCTTCCATTCTTGCCTCAAAGCCATCAGTCTTTTTTCGCAATTTCGCCATAAGAAGTTCATGATACACCAACGTACTCAACAAAAAATATAATCCTCTTTCTTCTTGCAGAGTTAAGTTCACAATTCGAGTGTCTACCTAATGGCGAACCTATTCCTGGTGTTCCTCGTCCTGAACCTTCTAATCTTTCTGACAGAGATTCTCCTGCAACGTCTCTTGCTCATGCCAGAATTAATTCTCCTGCCAGGCCTCCTTCTCCTGCCGAGCCTTCTCTTCGTGCCAGGTCCAGGTCTCCTCCAGCCTCCAGCATGGTTCCACCTACCACGATTGTAACTTCTGATGGAATTGCATGTGGACTTGACCAACTTCAATTTATTCGGATTACTCACGAAGAAAATCCGCACAGGCTATTTGAACTTCGAAGATACACTTTTCCTGCGAATAAGCGAATTCAAGTACATGCAGGACGGAGAATCTATATGCGGATGCCAACCCAAGAACAAATTGTATTATCAACATCCGATGGTGACGTCTTTGCAATATTGGAGACTTCTAGCGTTCTTGCTGGAATATACACATATAATAGTCGCAATCACCATAAAGCGCGGGCAAAAATCAACATGGAAAGCGGCATGGTTACCTTATTGACCCGAGATGAAATCAACGAAACTCCAGTAGGCCCCTTGCGCCAAATCCAATCACACTATAGAGTAGAGCATTTAACCCTTAGTGATCCACGCCATTAATTGAATTACAAAAAAATGTATCACTAAAGTATAAAATTGTTTGTAATCCGAAGTCGGCTTAAAATGTTATATGTTTCACGTAATAACGGATAATAATGAAGTGAATGTATTATGATTGTCAAGGTTTCAATCCTTGTACTTTTCAAAATTTTTTCAATCAAGAATTTTTTTAACGTAATAGGAACTTCTAGAAACATAGCGACGCTCTGTTTATAAATTATTAGAAAAAAAGGGAAGTGATGAACAATCAGTTAAGCGAAAAATCGTGGGGCTAAGTCGACATATCCCTGGGGTTAATTCAATATTTGACAATATTTTAAGAAAGAAAAGGACCCATTTTTAACGCTTATTATTGTAGCCAACTAAATCCTCAATACAACAATATCTAATACGTTGTCAAATAATTTCTTTACATTCTCACCCTATTGTTACGTCTTGAAGGGAACAAACTTACCTGGTGAAAAATGATTAATTAAAGAAGCTTTTTCATTTTTGAACGAAATCTAGGACTTCGGAACAGGGATGAGAATAACTTCCGTAGCTTGAGATAACCACACAATATTCTAGAAATAAATCCGAATATAATTGTATATAGAATATTTAAGTTTATTGAATATAGGAAGTATCAAAGTTAAAGAGAGATAGCTGATTCGAATTTTAAAAAGAAAAGGATTACTTTTTCTCAATTTAGTTTGATTTTACTTTTCTGCCATTATTTTTATATTCTAGTGCACTAGAGACTCTCGGGAAGCGGAAACTCCTCATCAAGATCTCCACCTTGAAAAAGGAAGACCTTAATGACGAGTTTTTAAAGAAATTTTTCTATAAATTGAAATTTGTTATTTTCAATTGTACTTCCCACGACTAAAACAAAATTAATATTTCTGTCCGAAATTTTTTTTAGCTGATGAAGAATTCTGAACATTCTATTTATATTACATTATATTTACATGATAAATTAAAAACGCATTTTGAAAAGAGAAGGTACTTGATTTTTTTTTTAAACTCAACATTTGCCCTCGTCTAAAGGTAAACCAGACGTACCAATTTAAAATAAATTTTACTTCAATTACAAAAACTTATTCTTATTTATTGAATTTTAGGAAATCTCCTTATCTACTCTTCATCATCTTCATCGCCGTCCGACTCTTCCGGAGCTTCTGTGGTGTTAAGTGATGCAAAATATGATGTTGAAAACTGCTTTACTCTTTCGGTCCAATAACTCATCAAAGACATTACGTCTCTTATTTTTAATTTGGCCACTGCAACAGTTGGTGGTCTTTGTCTTGGGATGTCATTGAGAGAGTCAACATTCGGTTTTATCGAATAACACGTGAAGTCTTGCATTTTAAAATCCTCGAAGATTTTGATTTCTCCATCCGGGGCATAGACGATCACGGATGCCTTGCTGATTACAAACCCTTTAGGTTTCTTTAGTTTATCTTTTAGTGTGAGATCGTAATCTTGAATTATGTCGTCCCTTGACCCATCGACCATTTGAAAAGGTGGGTTGCGGCTTTGAGCAATCAACCGCACGTACCCCAGTCAGAAATGGATGATCGATTTGACGTCGAATCAACGTCGTTTTTTGATGTCGAAAAATCGTCGATATTTTCGTCGATTCGACGATATTATGTCGCCCATTTCGACGTCGTATTGACGTCGAATTATAGACCGCATCGACGTCGTATTATGCGTCGTTTCGACATCTAATTTACTATAATTTCGACGGTACAAAAAGTAATGCAGTAGTTATGAAAACATAAATGGGATCCTAAATAGCAAGCCCGGCGGAACGTAAGTTATCTGTATTTCTCCGCAAAGGAATTAGAGTAAGCGAGACACTGGCATAGGAGTTTGGCGGGCACTTTAAAAATGTGGAATAATTGATTCATTATATTTTGGTTATTAAAAGTAAATAATTGTTATTTGATTCAACAATAAATAATTTTTGAATAAATGTTAATTTTGCATTGAGCCACGATAGTAAAATGTCACATCCACGTTAGGCTGTATTTGGATGAGTGAAAATGTCAAAAAAAGGTTAGGTTTTGTCATAAAATAGTTCAGATACTAGCACAGGTTTTATACAACATCGCATGCAGGCATCAGAGTGTCGAGCATAAAATTTGCCTGAGAGAGGTCGAAATGACGTCAAATCGACGTCACTTCGACATTGATTTTCAATTCCTGTAAACTGCAACAAATTTTGATGAAATCACTAACATTGCAGTAAATAATAATTCACAAAGTACATGTCGAGCATAATAAACATAGTCGAAAACCGACGAATTTTTCGACGATAATTCGACTCGACCATCATACGACGGTTACGACGTCGATTCGACGTGTGATCGACGTCACCATTCTGACTGGGACTCTAAATCAGTCTCTATCATTTCTGTCCTTTTTTTTATTCATAATATATTCCGAAATTTCTGTCGCACTGACAGGAAGAATGTCCCCAGACTGGAAAAATGTGCATAATTTCAACGTGTAACGTTGAGTTCAGCAAAAGCAAGAAGCTGAAGATGGTATAATTTTTATTTTGAGCAGGCGTAGCGTCAGAAAATAAAATTATTTTCTCGTGACTTTCGGCCTTGAATTCTAGCTTTATTACGTGATAGAGAGAGCTGCATACTGTGTTGACACTTTTTTGGAAAAGTCCTTCTAGGAAGTAAATCGTGTAGCTATCCTTGTTAGTGTGAAGGTGAATGTTGAAGATATAAAACTAGAGTAACAAGCTGAAAAACTGTGAATTTACTGGAAGTTTTGGTAAAGGAAGATTTTGCCCGTGTTCAAATTCTAGGCACAAATTCCCCTCTCTGTTTTCTTTGTCGCCGGTCACTTCAACATAATATTCACAAAAAAACATCTCATATAATTTGCCTAAGTTGAGTTCTGGCTTTGTGAAATAAAATAATGTAGTATTCTCTCGTCGGCATCGCGATTCTCGATGAGAAATAGAATTGCAGTGTTGTCTGATGAGTCGTCTCATTTCTGGCGTTGATTCAATTTTCCGATGTGCATGCTTTCCTCTCAGATCTTCTAAATTTCCTACAACTATTTTTCCTTTACAGTCTTTAACCTTTTTTCACTAATGCTTAATACGTAACACAGCCTGGTATTGCAAACTTGTATTTCATTACCATCTGCATCAGTCGTGACAAGTCTCCAAGTGTTTCGCTGGTTCTGATTTCTAGATGACAGAGCCCTCCTGCGTACCATAGACAGCAGAATCAAATTTTGTTCTGTATAATCTCCTAAACTCCAAAATCTTTTGTGTAGTACTTCCTGATCTTTAACAGTTATCTTTTTGAGCACTCTTTACTCTTGCAGCAAAATGTGAGGGGAGAAAACTTCTTAGCTTCCACGTTCTTCCCAGAAGTTGAAACATAGCTTTGTCCCTGCATAAATATAAGAATACTCTTTTGTCAATCTTTTGTACATTCTTGGAACTCAAAAGAAACTTTCTAGTTTTTTGCGGATTTCAATCAATTATTTGCTGAAAGATAATTCCTATTAAATTAGCACCTTCTTCCGGAGAAGAATCTTAACATCCGCGTGAATAGATATATAAATCTATGTGAATAATTTTTTTGGGTATTTGAAAACTTTCCTGTGACAGAAATCCAGGCGTGAAAAAATACATTTTGATTCCTGGGCCTTGACGATTTTTTTCCTAGTGCATTTTTGTCACAGGAAAATTTTCGTATACGCGAAAAAAATGTCCCTCATTTACATTGGTATTACTAATTTTTACCGTAAACAGGGATTCAAATTAAATAGGAACTACCTTCAAAAAAACGATCGATTAACATTCGCAACAAATTGGAAAGATTTTTTTGACCTCCGAAAATGTAAAAAAATACATTTTTTAATCATTTTTTTCGAGCTGGGGTAACTAAGGTAGCATACTTATCAATCATATAATAATTATAATTTTTTAGGATCCCAATACGTTATTTTTTCACGTAGTGACGATCTCGAATTCTAGAATTTTTATATTTCCACCCGCCCTAATGAGTACTCAGCATAACTTTGTAATTCAAATAACGTAACAAAAAGTCTATTTACAGGCCAATTCTCGCCAGTGTAAACCTAATTTTTTCACACACCTTCTGATACGGCAATGGACAGAAATCTATTTATGAAATATAAAGATCTCGGAACGATAAGAGAACCTG
Organism: Andricus quercusramuli; assembly: GCA_932178445.1. Classification (NCBI taxonomy): domain Eukaryota; kingdom Metazoa; phylum Arthropoda; class Insecta; order Hymenoptera; family Cynipidae; genus Andricus; species Andricus quercusramuli. Next base: position 24,460 of record CAKNXH010001776.1, read on the forward strand.
TAATGCTTACTTACCTTTAATAATTAAGATAACGATTGAGATAGCATGTGTGTACTTTAAAGATACACCAGAATATTCATTACATAAGCCGTTAACTAAATTTTACATTACCTCTTAAATTAGTTTTTCCTCTAACAAAAAAAGATGGGAATCGTTCATACTCTGGTCTTCACCTTGGCAGTCATCCTGAATTATATTGGTGAATATCGTACTATAATACATATATCTATCATGTCAAAACCGAAAAGTAGATTGAGTCCTGATTATAAATAATTGAGAAATGCTTAATCCATATAAATTTGAAATATGTGGGAGATAGCACAGTTCCAATCTTAAATGAAAAATTAATAGCGAAAGGAATTACAAACGATATAATCCCATAAAGAATTCTATTGTACAGAGTATCCGATTCGTCAAATTCTAGTAATGTATGTACGTATATTCATTATATTCTCTCCTTTTTACGGTTTTGAGATTCTTGAAGAAAAAAAAACACTACAAAGCTTCTCCTCACACACTTGTTAACCTAGCTTAACCTACTGCGGAAACGGAAGCCCTACCTCTACACTACTTCATCCTCTTTCCTATGCTACAGTCACAAAAACTCCCTTCACCCTAACTGTCAGATGGTCCAATTACAACTTCGAAAACTCAGCTTATTGTCTCTACCTCCTTCCCTTTCCTTGATCTCTTCTCTTCACCTCTCACATCTAGCAGTAACAAAAACTCCCCACTCCCAATATGTAAAAACACAACATTTTTCCTTCCTTAACGCTTTTCACTCTCAGATCTACATCACATTCTATCCCACACTTTGATCCACTCCCATTCCACAGATACTCTCACAATAACCACCAACCACCTTGCTCTCCTTTTCACTATTCTCTGCTCCTTCCGTCTCTCCTTTTCCTAGTCATCCTCTTCTTTCTCCTCTAGCCGAATCACCTCCATTCTGCCTTCCTTATCGCTCCATTCCCATATTTTCTCCCCTACTTTCGCTTTCATATATTTTCACTTCACCGCGGTGCATGCCCGTTCCAGCCTCTCCTTCTCTCTTCGAAACCAGCCTTCCACCAACTTCCCTCTCTCCGTCGAATGTTCCTAAATCCAAAAACCAGAGTTCTTGAGCTCACTCCTTGCTTCCAGTAGCTCCGTTTTGTTTTCCATCGACTTTAGCATGAGCATTAATCCACCATCAATCTTCCATGCTTACTCTACTCTCGACACCCTCCGTGTCTGTGCCGCTAGGCTCCCCACTAAGCTCACTACCTCGCAGTCATCTCGGCTGATCCCCAGCATCTTCAAGTGCCTCCTTCTCCCCGCTCTGTCCTTCTTCTCCACAGCCCACACTTCCTCCGTCAAAGCCCTTGGCGGATTTTTCCAGGTGCTCTCATTTTCCTCCGTCCGGCAACTCGCATCTTTCACCTTTGTCTCACATCCCCTTGTAGACTGCTCTCCCTCTTTCCTTGCGTCTGCTAAGTTCGCCTACTCCATACCTCCTTCGATCTTCAAATTCAGCTCCTGGATGCTTTTACGCATCTTCGCCATCTCTCTTGTTCTCAAGGTTCGATCGTTCCCTCTCTTTCTCCCATTTCACTTTTATTACCTCCCACCAAGCCTCCATCTTCCTTTTCCTTCTCTCTCCATCACCACTCATCTCACTGTTCGGCTGTTGTTAACAACACTGACTCTCTACACACTTCCTCACTCTTCCTGCCCGCTGTGACTTCTCTTTCACTCTCTTTTGTTCTCCACCGCTGCAATCAACGCTGTAGTCAAGCTATTTTCTCGTAACAGCTGACGCTCTCTCCACGCAAGCCCTCAGCGCCTCTCCTCCTTCTCCTACCGGTTCGACCCCTAACCTTCAAACTCACAAGTGCTAATCCTTACTTTGCTCCTTACACCTTCTCCACAGATTCCACATCCACACATTCACTTCCATTTTTTTCCAACCACTTCCACTCCTTTTTCTTCACTTAACCAGTCCACTACTACTCTCCGAATCGGAAGTCCAAATTCCAGTAATGAATTTTCTGTTGGAACAAAAGTTGTAATGAATCAACGTATAGAACTCCTGGAATTAAAACAAGAATTCAACGATCAAATTTGGACAACCACCAGAAAATGCTCCTATTGCGATTCCTAAAAAAAAATGATAAAATATCATTTTTCTCTCCTCTTTTTTATTTTTGTCCAAAGAAAAAAACTGTTTTATCTTGTTATTTAGGAATTGCAATAGGAACATTTACTTGATTATTGGACGTTAAATGGGATTTTGAATTTGATTTTAGTCTGATTTAAAATTCTTGAATCACATATGGGAGTCGTGAAAATAAAACCGGTTAGTAGATCATTTTTCTGTTGGCGAGTGATAGATGGAGATATTGAATTATTAACTAAAAAATTCAAAGCGTGTTTAGCAAATCGTGATAATTCTGGAAAATACAACAATTTTCAAGCAACATTGCATTTTAACCATGATTCATTAAAAAAAAATTTTCTCCTCAATTTCTTGCATGACAATTTTTATTTGAAAAATTGTTTATGTTCCTGGGGAATTTTCAATTTTGATTTAAAAATAATTTTTAAAAAATTTAATTTTTTCTTATTTGAAATGTACTTTTTTTATGTTACTATGAATAATTATTTTTGTGACAGTAGAATTATTTCAAAAATCAAAATGTAGTTGTTGATAAATCTTATAGTATTATTGAAACATGGTTTCATTTTAACAAAGTAAAATCGATGAAAGAACAATGACAATATGATAGAAAAATATTTTTCCCCGAATCTTTAGAACAAATTTTTCAAAAGTTGGCAGAAGACAATGTAATTAAAAAAATACTTTTTTTTTTTTCAAAAACAGTTTCTCCTGTGACGTATATTGAATTAAAAATGTTTATTTAATTTTATATCTATTTTTTGTTATTTTTCAAACAACCTGTTTGTTTGAAAAATAAACTTCCACACCATTTTTTGTGTACGAGAGAAATAATATTAAGTACTTAATTCTTCTGTTCTCATGAGGAACTACGCCTGTGAAAGTAAAATTTTTGTTTACTTGTAAATCTCATTGTAGCATCAATACGAGTTTGTAAAAAAAACCTTGTGGATGAATAATTATTCAAATATGCTTTAGGTAAATTCTCTTTTTCTTATTAACAAAAAAATGATAACAAATTTTTTAACACAGAAGAAATAATACCAATCGCAAGAAACATTGCACTTAACCAATTATTTATTTAAATAATTTCTTTTCCTTGATTTATTGCATACAAATTTTCATTTGAAAAAGTTTCATGTTTTTGAACATTTTTCAATTTTAATTTTTCAACAAATTTTTATTTCTCAATTTTTTTTCATTATTTTTCGAACTTGAAATGTACGGAGTTTTTGGATACCATTAAAATTATTTCTGTGACAGTAGAATCATTTTAACAATCACAATGTAGGGAAAACACGCTAAGCATTTTAGCCACATGCTGCATTATAGAATCTTTTAGACATACTCTATACTTACCTTATTTGTCTGTAAAAGAAGAAATACTATTACTTATCATGTAAGCAGTATGTTTTGACTCTGTTTCAATATTTTTACAAACAAAAAACCGTTTTATTTCGTTTTACAGACTGAGGAATTTCTTCTGTAAACTTAGAAATAGAAATAAAAAGTTCATTTCTGAAAGTTTAATCATGAAAAAATACTTTTCATTTTAGAAACCGAATTATTCTTTGGTTACAATTTAGAGTCTTTCTTAACGTACTGTAACAATGGCTACACCAAAAATACCATCCAAATACCAATAAAATGGTGGTTTTCTTCTGTGGATCAAAAATGACCCACGTGGTACTTCAAGGGGTACGGCGAACTCCGATACTGCTAGTGTTAAACTCGTTAGAACACTAATCTTACCTCAAAGCCTTCAGTTTTGTTTCGCAATTTTACCACAAGAAGTTCGTGGTATACCAACGCACTTAGAAAAATATGATTCTCTTTCTTCTTGCAGAGTTAACTTCACAGTTTGAGTGTCTGCCCAATGGTGAACCTATTCCTGGTGTTCCTCGTCCTGAACCTTCTAATCTTTCTGAGAGACATTCTCCTGCAACGTCTCTTGCTCCTGCCAGAATTAATTCTTCTGCCAGGTCTCCTTCTCCTGCCGAGCCTTCTCTTCGTGCCAGATCCAGGTCTCCTCCAGCCTCCAGCATGATTCCACCTACCACGATTGTTACTTCTGATGGAATTGTATGTGGACTTGACCAACTTCAATTTATTCGGATTACTCACAATGGAAATCCGCACAGGCTATTTGAACTTCGAAGATACACTTTTCCTGCGAATGAGCGAATTAAAGTACACGCAGGACGGAGAATCTATATGCGGATGCCAACCCAAGAACAAATTGTATTATCAACATCCGATGGTGACGTCTTTGCAATATTGAAGACTACTAGCCTTCTTGCTGGAATATACACATATAATAGTCGCAATCACCATAAAGCGCGGGCAAAAATCAACATGGAAAGCGGCATGATTACCTTATTGACCCGAGATGAAATCAACGAAACTCCAGTAGGCCCCTTGCGCCCAATCCAATCACACTATAGAGTAGAGCATTTAACCCTTAATGATCCATGCCATTAATTCAATTACAAGAAAATGTATAACTAAAGTATAAAATTGTTTGTAATCCGAAGTCAGCTCAAAATGTTCTATGTTTCACGTAATAACGGATAATAATGAAGTGAATGTATTATGATTGTCAAGGTTTCAATCCTTGTACTTTTCAAAATTTTTTCAATCAAGAATTTTTTTAACGTAATAGGAACTTCTAGAAACATAGCGACGCTCTGTTTATAAATTATTAGAAAAAAAGGGAAGTGATGAACAATCAGTTAAGCGAAAAATCGTGGGGCTAAGTCGACATATCCCTGGGGTTAATTCAATATTTGACAATATTTTAAGGAAGAAAAGGACTTATTTTCAACGCTTATTATTGTAGCCAACTAAATCCTCAATACAACAATATCTAATACGTTGTCAAATAATTTCTTTACATTCTCACCCTATTGTTACGTCCTGAAGGGAACAAACTTACCTGGTGAAAAATAATTAACTAAAGAAGCTTTCTCATTTTTGAACGAAATCTAGGACTTCGGAACAGGGCTGAGAATATTCTACAAATAAATCGGAATATAATTGTATATAGAATATTTAAGTTTATTGAATATAGGAAATTACAAAAATGGAGAGAGATAGCTGATTCGAATTTTAAAAAGAAAAGGATTATTTTTTCTCAATTTAGTTTGATTTTACTTTTCTGCCATTATTT
>CAKNXH010001776.1:30189-71267 GCA_932178445.1 Andricus quercusramuli
ATTATTTTTTCTCAATTTAGTTTGATTTTACTTTTCTGCCATTATTTGCATATTTTTAGTGCACTAGAGACTCTCGGGAAGTGGAAACTCCTCATCCAGATCTCCACCTTGAAATAAAGGAAGACCTTAATGACAAGTTTTTAAAGAAATTTGAATATTATGAGTTATAAACTCATTGATTTAAACTTACCTAATTATTCCAAATGTTCACTTTTCAACTGTGCGAGTAACTATTTTGGGAATTCACTGGATAATTCGAAGATTCTTTGAAAAACTGGTTTACTGAGTTGGTTGAATACTCTTCTCGTTCACTAGGAAAAATACTGGTACTGGTCCAGGTCTTTATTGGTTCAGTACAGGTGACGTTGCTTGTCCTTCTGGTGATTCGCCGTTGCGATGGTTGACAACAAGGATTTGCCAAAGGAGTCTATTAGTGTGCAAGAAGGCTCAGGACCTCTGCTGGTACTCAAGAGTAATGATGGTTGACAATGGAAATGGTTTCCAAGTAACCGGAGTCTATCTGGTATTTTAATATTGAACATGAGAATGTGCTCTGTGGCAGAGCTTCCGCCCGATTTGAAGTTTGTAGATGGACTAATGTTCTAATTCCGATCGTGGGTTTATATATGTTTGATTACATTGTGATCAGAACCAAAAACTCGACAACCAAAAACTTCAAAACCAAAAACTTATAAGATATAATTGTATTATTATCTTTGTATATGTTCAAGACATATACAAAGAGAGGAAAAGTTCGCCAACCAGCCATTTTTTACCAGCGGTTCTGGTTTTATCTATTGAAAATGCTTTGTAAAAAGTCAAATATTCCATTTTCCAAGAAAACCATACAAAAACTGAAAAAAATGTTGCAAAGCAAAATTCTTCATCTCGAAAAGAACAACAATAACACTAATAATTGACAACTTTAATTTGGTGATTTTCAATTCACTTTTATTTTTGTGTCCTTCACTACTGCTCTAGACAAAAATGTTGGCCGTCGTACATATTATTGTATCTCATGTCATTTTTCTATAAATTAAAATTTGTTATTTTCAATTGTACTTTCCATGACTAAAACAAAATTAATATTTCTGTCTGAAATGATACATATACGGTAGTTCGTCCGAAACACACTTTTTTTTTGAAAAATTAAATGATTGAAGCTATTTGCAAGCATTGAATTTCATGACTGCTGAATTAGCCAGAAAAAACTAAAGGCATGAATTTATCTACTTCATTCTAACAATATCAGTGTGGATAGGTAATTCGATTTAAATTTTGCTCTCGTTTATATTATTACAATTTTTTTTCTTCTGTCACATATTATCTATCTCTTTTTATGAAGAGGTATAACCCTTCCGTAACTTTTTAGATGATGAAGAATTCTGGACATTCTATTTATATTTTATATTTACATGATAAATTATGTTTGGTTTTCGGCTCGTCTCCAATAGAGAGCGCCACTTGCGAGGTCCCTCTCGTCGACTTTTGCGCGTCTACTCCCGCAGTTACTCTTCCCACGTCGCCCCGAAAGGACGTATGTCGGCGCGTATGTGGCTACGCGGTAGCCACATAGCGTAGTTACTCAGTGTAGCTAATCGTCGTGTGTCACCCAACTCGGACGTGCGGTCGACCGATCCGGATGCTGTAGTGTAGTGGATTGTAGTGTTGCGAAGCGGGTGTCGTCAGCAAGAGTCGAGCCCGCAGCTTTCCGACTACAAGCCCGACGCGCCGCCGCCTGAGCAGCTCGGCTAGCCGACAGTGGAAGCGGAGACCAGAATCCATCAAGCGTAAGTCGACGGCAGTCGTCGTCATGTAAGTGCATCTTCATTACGCATCTTCATTACGAACAATGGACGTGAGAGCGAGGGGCGGGAGAGGCGGTCGAATCTGTTTTACGCACAGATCTCGGCCTCTCTCCCGAACAATCTCCCACTCACGGTCGAGAGCATCACTCATATCGCGGGAGAGGCCATCGAATCTGTCCTACGCACAGCTATCTCTGTCTCTCTCCCGCGCAATCTCCCACTCACGGTCGAGAGCATTCCTCATGTCGCATATCGCACATCGCATATCACATATCGCACATAGCATATCGCACATCACATATCATATTCGGACTTATATATTACTTTATTAATAATTCGCCATTTTTATACTTCTACGCACGCAAAACGCGTTGCAGATACTTCACTACCTCCTCTTCCCTCTTATTCCTCCCTTATTGATTGTATTGTTTTAGTGGTCTCAATATTATTACTGTTACAATTGGCATTGTATATGGCGTTTTATGAACATGGATGCATCTATTCCATTCTCGCCCCCTTCCTTATCTGCCATCTTACCTATTATTTCATCAAGAGCTGCTGTGTTTCTTTTTTCAAATCATTCATTTCATAACCTGTTAAATTCAAGTTCACAGAATTACTGTTACGCATTGATTCAATAATTTCTTGAGCACTTTCTGTGCAATATCCCGTGAATTTTCGGCAATCTCTTGCTCAATCTTCTGTTCAGCATCTACAAATGTCACCTGATCTATAATGTTTTGGACTGTCCTGTCACAAACTCTTGGACTATTTTCCACATTCCTCTCTGGTTAATTTTGTGTTCAGTTGATCTATATCTTTGATTCCCTTTGGTTTCCTTATTAATGCGACTACATGATTTCTGCAGCTTTTATAATTCACCCAATCTTCTACACTTTTCCTCTGATTGAACTCTCACTCCCTCGATCACACACGGTCGAGAATTCTCCTATTCATACCTATATCTCCTTCCTTCTTAAAGAAATTATAACTCTACTATTTAGATATTTACCAAGGGGTATGTGTATATTGTAGAGGCATGTGTGCATATATAGACGTCATATAGGTCGTATATTGCTATCTCACTATATACTTTCATTTCATGGATGGCTTTATGTGGATGCTCATTTCTATGCTTGACATATCATGTATCTATTCATATTCATAATTGGATCTTTTTTCCTTGGTTTGGTTTCGATCGAAAATTCGCCCATGCATGCCTCTATCTCTTTCTTTCTTAAGGAAATTATAGTGCTACTATCAAGACATTTATTGTGGGATATGTGCGTTCTATATACATTACATGTGTCATGGAGGTATATGCACATTGTAGATTGTTGTATTATTACACATTTTATTTTTTATGGACAAGTTTATGTAGATGTATAATTTCAATTTGGTACACCATATTTCGGGTCTCATTCATAGTCATATATTATTTCTGTGATGGTCATTCACCATTTTTATTATTATAATAAAATTAGAAACAGTGTAACTCGCAATTGCTGATCAATCTCGCTAGCAATAAATTCAAACGAAGAGCTTCAAAAATCATTATGCCTCACAGTTCACACAGAAATACACAAACTGACTGATAATTCCATAGTAAGATTGACATTCTTCACTGCAATCACGTTCAATAAGCAAAGCTCTTCACGAGGCCACATTAGTATCCAAGATCATTCATTTCAGGCGTCAATCACACAACTAAAACTTTTCGTCACACAGTTCGTAATCATTTCTCTCCACACATCCCTTTTCTGGCATACAACTTCCTCCTCTTGGAAATCCATATATCTTCTCAGGCATGCTCTTGTGTTTCTATGGCTTTTTATATCTTGTCGACGTAGAGTCTCATTTACTTATTTCCACCATTCTCTCTGCGATCTGCCTCTGGATACGCTGCCATTCACCTTCCTTGGATACACATGTTTCGTTAGTCGTTGTCGCTTCATTCTCTCAACACGACCAAACCATTTAAACAAGGTCACTTGTCAAACAGCATCTCCTCCCTACCACATTCTTTGAAAATCCTCTCATTACTGCCTTTGTTGATTCGCTCCTTACATTCACCATTTTATCTACTTCTACGCATGCACTCACGCGTGCACATACTTCACCGCCTTTTGCCTTTGTTCATTGATTATGGCGCATTGGCGGGCGGCATTTGACCCATTGTCTCTGCTTCATCAACTGTCGAGCTGAGTGATGTTTAGCGACGATGTGCCGCAACTATCCTGGACAATCCGCAGCTGATTGGACACCTGGGCACCGGCGTTCAAGGAGAATCGTATGGGACTCATCCATCAGCCTCCAGATGCGGACTACGAGGGAGCAACTCCTACGCAGACATCGAGAGTGCTTCCGTCAGTGCACGCACTCAAATCTACGAGCATCGACGCAGCTTCAGCAGCAGTCGGCCCAACAATAATAGCAGTAGACTAATGGAAAACACAACGTCGTGTCCACACAGGGTGGAACAACAACTGCAACGATGGCTGATCATCCACAGGCAGTGCAAGTCATTCAGCAATCCTCAGCCGTCAGGCATACCACATGCCTGTTTATTCACAACATCGGAGAGCCAATGGGCACTGACACAGCGCTTTCCTTCTCGAAGAGCTTGGACGACAATTGGAGGTTTTTGCAACTGGGCCTTCGGCTGATAGTATCATGCAGATGAAGAGTCCCCTGCAGAATCAGATGCAGGAGCTGCAGAGCAGATGAATCAACAGACTAATCGGCCACATCGATAGTCTAAACTGACAAATCAACAGTCTGACCAGATCAACCAACAGGTGAATCAGCAGGTCAACCAAAAGATGAATGTCCGGATAGGACAGCAGCAGCAGTCGCAGAATTTCACGCTTCGGAATCAACATCAAATTCAGCAGCAGACACTGAAGGTGTCGCCTCAGCAGAGTTACTCCCAGATCACTCAGATTCAGCTGACGACTCAGCAACAGCCTCTCGCTTCACAACAAGAACAATTGATGACTGGTCCACCGATGACTCAGCAGAAATCGCAGCAAATTAGTCCTCAGGGGCACTTGTCGCGACACTTGTCTCTTCAGCAATAATTGCCTGCTCAACAGTTCCAAGGAAGACAACAAATGGCAAGGACTGAATCTCGCCGACCCACGGTTCCGCCATTTTTGAGCTGTCAATCTTCCACCATGGAGCCGACGTTTGCCCTTTGTTCCTGCAGACCGAGCTGCGCGCGAACGCTCGCCCAACTTACTACATGCCACATCATGGAGCATGGCAACGGGGAGATCATCATCGCCGCCTGAGAGTAATCTTCAATGCGTCTAGATCTACGTCTACTGGCTATAGTCTCAATGACACACTTCATGCTGGGCCCAAATTGCAAATCAAGTCAAGCCACGGACTAATTCGATGGAGACGCCACAGGCGTGATTGCTGCGCTGAATCCTGCCTGATGCATCGGCAGATTGCGGTGAACGAACAAGACATCGATCGGCAACGCATTGTATTGAGTGCCCGTGAGAATAACCCAGTCGTACACTACCGACAGTCGGCTCTGACTCCTGCTTTGTCTACGACCTATCGACGGAATGCAATAGCCTTCGAGAAGCGAGGCAGCTACAGGAGCAACTTATCGGCGGATTTCCTCTCCACAAATGGATCGCCAATTGACTGGAGCTACTAGCCGATTTGGCAGAAGAAGACCGTCTTCGCCCGACCTGCCTTCAACTTTGCAGTGATGGCATCACCAACGAGCTCGGCGTTTGCTGGAATCTGCGGAGTGATTGGGTCCATCTGACTCCCCCGAGATTGACTCGCATAGTCCGACCATGCGCACCATTTTCGACACCCTTGTGAAATTGTTTGATCCCTGCGGTTGGATCGCGCCCGTCACTCTAATGCGAAACTAAATCATACGAATACTACTACGAGACACAAGGTTAAAGATTGTAATTGACATTGATCGACTTGCAACTTTCTCAAAGGTTTTTGTGGGTTTCCTTTGAGTTTAGCACGGTATAAGCCGGGGTTGCTAAGCGGCATGGGGCCCACGCACCAGTAGGTGCCTCTCATGACCGTCAAGTCAGAATAATTGAGCGCATGTTGTTAAACGCGAAGCGACGTCATCAGCGACTTCAGTCGAATCAGAGCAGATAATCGTTCAAGGAACGAGGCGGGCGGTATGTTTGGTTTTCGGCTAGTCTCCAATAGAGAGCGCCACTTGAGGGCCGTCGAGGTCCCTCTCGTCGACTTTCGCGCGTCTACTCCCGCAGTTACTCTTCCCACGTCGCCCCGAACGGACGTATGTCGGCGCGTATGTGGCTACGCGGTAGCCACATAGCGTAGTTACTCAGTGTAGCTAATCGTCGTGTGTCACCCAACTCGGACGTGCGGTCGACCGATCCGGATGCTGTAGTGTAGTGGATTGTAGTGTGGCGAAGCCAATAAACTAGTGATCTCAACAACATTCGGCGCCTCTTGTTTCTTGTGCTCTCCAGCCACCCCCTCCCTCCAGCAAATAGAAACAAATTAAAAAGGCGTTTTCAAAAGAGAAGGCACTTGTTTTTTTTCCAATTCAACATTTGCCCTCGTCTAAGGGTAAACCAGACGTACCAATTTAAAATAAATTTTACTTCAATTACAAAAACTTGTTCTTTAAATTTTAGGAGATCTCCTTATCTGCTCTTCGTCATCTTCATCTCCGTCCAACTCTTCCGGAGCTTCTGTGCTGTTAAATGATGCAAAATATGATGTTAAAAACTGCTTTCCTTTTTCGGTGAAATAACTCATCAAAGACATTACGTCTCTTATTTTTAATTTGGCCACTACAACAGTTGGTGGTCTTTATCTTGGGATGTCTTTGAGAGATTCAACATTCGATTTTATCGAATAACACGTGAAGTCTTTCATTTTATAATCCTCGAAGACTTTGACTTCTCCATCCGGGAAATAGACGATCACGGATGCATTGCCGATTACAAACTCTTTAGGTTTTTTTAGTTTATCTTTTAGTGTGAGATCGTAATCTTGAATTATGTCATCCCTTGACCCATCGACCATTTGAAAAGGTGGGTTGCGGCTTTGAACAGTCAACCGCACGTACTCATTTTGAGCAGGCGCAGCGTCAAAAAATAAAATTATTTTCTCGTGACTTTCGGACTTGAATTCTAGCTTTATTACATGATAGAGAAAGCTGTATACTGTGTTGACACTTTTTTTGAAAAGTCCTTCTAGGAAGTAAATCATGTAGCTATTCTTGTTAGTGTGAACGGGAATGTTGAAGATATAAAACTAGAGTAACAAGCTGAAGAACTGTGAATTTACTGCAACTTTTGCTAAAGGAAGATTTTGCCCGTGGTCAAATTCTAGGCACAAATTCCCCTCTTTGTTTTCTTTGTGACCGGTTACTTTAACATAATATTCACAAAAAAACATCTCATATAATTTGCCTAAGTTGAGTTCTGGATTTGTGAAATAAAATAATGTAGTATTCTCTCGTCGGCATTGCGATTCTTGATGAGGAATAGAATTGCAGTGTTCTCTGATGAGTCGTTTCATTTCTGGCGTTAATTCAACTTCCCGATGTGCATGCTTTCCTCTCAGATATTCTGAATTTCCTACCACTATTTTTTCCTTTACAGTCTTTAGTCATTTTTCACTAATGCTTAATACGCGACAAAGCCTGGTATTTCAAACTTGTATTTCATTACCATCTGCATCAGTCGTAAAAAGTCTCCAAGTGTTTAGCTGGTTCTGATTTCTAGATGACAAACAAAATCTTTTGTGCAGTGCTTCCTGATCTTTAACAGTTATCTTTTTTAAGCACTCTTTACTCTTGCAGCAAAATGTGAGGGGAGAAAACTTCTTAGCTTCCACGTTCTTCCCAGAAGTTGAAACATAGCTTTGTCCCTGCATAAATATAAGAATACTCTTTTGTCAATCTTTTGTACATTCTTGGAACTCAAAAGAGACTTTCTAGTTTTTTGCGGATTTCAATCAATTATTTGCTGAAAGATAATTCCTATTAAATTAGCACCTTCTTCCGGAGAAGAATCTTAACATCCGCGTGAATAGATATATAAATCTATGTGAATAATTTTTTTGGGTATTTGAAAACTTTCCTGTGACAGAAATCCAGGCGTGAAAAAATACATTTTGATTCCTGGGCCTTGACGATTTTTTTCCTAGTGCATTTTTGTCACAGGAAAATTTTCGTGTACGCGAAAAAAAATGTCCCTCATTTACATTGGTATTACTAATTTTTACCGTAAACAGGGATTCAAATTAAATAGGAACTACCTTCAAGAAAACGATCGATTAAAATTCGCAACAAATTGGAAAGATTTTTTTGACCTCCGAAAATGTAAAAAAATACATTTTTTAATCATTTTTTTCGAGCTGGGGTAACTAGGGTAGCATACTTATCAATCATATAATAATTATAATTTTTTAGGATCCCAATACGTTATTTTTTCACGTAGTGACGATCTCGAATTCTAGAATTTTTATATTTCCACCCGCCCTAATGAGTACTCAGCATAACTTTGTAATTCAAATAACGTAACAAAAAGTCTATTTACAGGCCAATTCTCGCCAGTGTAAACCTAATTTTTTCACACACCTTCTGATACGGCAATGGACAGAAATCTATTTATGAAATATGAAGATCTCAGAACGATAAGAGAACCTGTGATGCTTACTTATCTTTAATAATTAAGATAACGATTGAGATAGCATGTGTGTACTTTAAACATACACCAGAATATTCATTACATAAGCCGTTAACTAAATTTTACATTAACTCTTAAATTAGTTTTTACTCTAACAAGAAAAGATGGGAATCGTTCATACTCTGGTCTTCACCTTGGCAGTCATCCTGAATTATATTGGTGAATATCGTACTATAATACATATATCTATCATGTCAAAACCGAAAAGTAGATTGAGTCCTGATTATAAATAATTGAGAAATGCTTAATCCATATAAATTTGAAATATGTGGGAGATAGCACAGTTCCAATCTTAAATGAAAAATTAATAGCGAAAGGAATTACAAACGATATAATCCCATAAAGAATTCTATTGTACAGAGTATCCGATTCGTCAAATTCTAGTAATGTATGTACGTATATTCATTATATTCTCTCCTTTTTACGGTTTTGAGATTCTTGAAGAAAAAAAAACACTACAAAGCTTCTCCTCACACACTTGTTAACCTAGCTTAACCTACTGCGGAAACGGAAGCCCTACCTCTGCACTACTTCATCCTCTTTCCTATGCTACAGTCACAAAAACTCCCTTCACCCTAAATGTCAGATGGTCCAATTACAACTTCGAAAACACAGCTTATTGTCTCTACCTCCTTCCCTTTCCTTGATCTCTTCTCTTTACCTCTCACATCTAGCAGTAACAAAAACTCCCCGCTCCTAATCTGTAAAAACACAACATTTTTCCTTCCTTAACGCTTTTCACTCTCAGATCTACATCACATTCTATCCCACACTTTGATCCACTCCCATTCCACAGATACTCTCACAATAACCACCAACCACCTTGCTCTCCTTTTCACTTAAGCTTTTTCACTATTCTCTGCTCCTTCCGTCTCTCCTTTTCCTAGTCATCCTCTTCTTTCTCCTCTAGCCGAATCACCTCCATTCTGCCTTCCTTATCGCTCCATTCCCATATTTTCTCCCCTACTTTCGCTTTCATATATTTTCACTTCACCGCGGTGCATGCCCGTTCCAGCCTCTCCTTCTCTCTTCGAAACCAGCCTTCCACCAACTTCCCTCTCTCCGTCGAATGTTCCTAAATCCAAAAACCAGAGTTGTTGAGCTCACTCCTTGAATCCAGTAGCTCCATTTTGTTTTCCATCGACTTTAGCATGGCTGACCCCCAGCATCTTCAAGTTTCTCCTTCTCGCCGCTCTGTCCTTCTTCTCCACAACCCACACTTCCTCCGTCAAAGCCCTTGGCGGATTTTTCCAGGTGCTCTCATTTTCCTCAGTCTGGCAACTCGCATCTTTCACCTTTGTCTCACTTCCCCTTATAGACTGCTCTCCCTCTTTCCTTGCCTCCGCTAAGTTCGCCTTCTCCATACCTCCTTCGATCTTCAAATTGAGCTCCTGGATGCTTTTACGCATCTTCGCCATCTCTCTTGTTCTCAAGGTTCGATCGTCCCCTCTCTTTCTCTCATTCCACTTTTATCACCTCCCACCAAGCCTCCATCTTCCTTTTCCTTCTCTCTCCATCACCACTTATCTTGCTGTTCGGCTGTTGTTAACAACACTGACTCTCTACACACTTCCTCACTCTTCCTGCCCGCTGCGACTTCTCTTTCACTCTCTCTTCTTCTACACCGCTGCAATCTCCGCCGTAGTCAAGTTATTTTCTCGTCACAGCTGACGCTCTCTCGACGTAAGCCCTCAGAGCCTCGCCTCCTTCTCCTTCCGGTTCGACCCCTAACCACCAAACTCACACGTGCTAAGCCTTACTTTGCTCCTTACACCTTCTCCACAGATTCCACATCCACACATTCACTTCCATTCCTTTTTATTCACTTAACCAGTCCACTACTACTCTCATTACCATCTTTATCCTGCCAAAATGCTTCACCGATCTTACGCACGCTTACTCGTCTCCATACCCGAATCGAAAGTCCAAATTCCAGTAATGAATTTTCTGTTGAGGAACAAAAATATTTTAATAGAAAATGAGAATTATTTTCCGCCAAAGGTTGTGTAATGCTTGGAACAAGAGTTGTAATGAATCAATGTATAGAATTCCTGAAATTCAAAAAAGAATTCAGCGTTTAAATTTGGACAACCACCACACAATGCTCCTGCTGCAATTCCTAAGAAACAAAATAAAAAAATCTCATTTTTCTTTCCTCTTTTTTATTTTTGTCCGAAGAAACACATTTTTTCGTTTATTAATTGCAATAGGAGCATTTTGTGGTGGTTGTCTAAATTTGATCGTTGAATTCTTGTTTGTTTTCAGGAATTCTATACATTGACTTGATTATTGGACGTTAAATGGGATGTTGAATTTGATTTTAGTCTGATTTGAAATTCTTGAATTGTAATTAATCAAATATAGGAATCGTGAAAATAAAAGTGGTTAGTAGATCATTTTTCTGTTGGCGAATGATAGATGGAGATCTTGAATTATTAACTGAAAAATGTAAAGATTTGAAAAATTATTCTACGAAACTACGATCAGATGTTTGATTTAATCATTCATTAATAACATTAGTTCACAGCCATTCTGCCCATCATATCTCACTATGATTTTCTCACGCACTTTGGCCTACTAAACACGATAATCACACTATAAAAATTGTTTATGGAAGCGTTTCCGAGATATCAATGTTCAAAATTTTTTTTCAATTTTTAGAGTTGTACCGACGCTTTTGTGTATATCTCGAGTTCTAATTGACCGATTTCCCTAATAAAACACTCATGTTGAAAGCAACTAAATCATTCACAACTTTCTATCCTAAAGTTTTTAGATCGGCCGAGTAGTTCAGAAGCTAGCGATTTTGATAAAATGCCTAATATTTGCGATTTATATTCTACCCAGGACAATATGTGAATTTTCGGCCTCGATTTTTGCCAAGAGCTTCATTTGTGATAAACAATTCCGTCGTTTCAAGGTTTTTTCATTTCTGGAATAGTTTCGGTGAAAAATTGGAATTTTAGATAACATTTTTCACGATTACAACAAAAACTATGCGTTTTATGAAATAAATGGTTGAAAAATGTTTCTTCTTAAGTCATTATTTTACATTCAATGTATTTTTCCTTCTTTTAGTTTTTCTATCAATATATAAATTTTTCTAATAAGATACATTTGTGATAGGTTTTAATAATTCATTACAACTTTGTGTAATTTTTTACAACTAATTGTGTAGAAATTATTGATGTAAGTTCTTGGCTTTAGGGTCAGGTGAATTGAACCGAATAAAGTTGTTTCAAACATTTCGGCACACAATGGTTTTCTTTCAACGAAGTACAATTGACAAAAAAAAAACAATGACAATGTAGTAGAAATATATTTTTTTCCCCTAAATCTTCACAACAATATTTTTTTCCAAAACTTGTTAGAAAACATTGCAATCGAAAAAATACTTTGATAATATTTTTCTACAGCGGCGTTTATTTAATTTAAAATTTTAACTTATTTTATTTCTATCTGTTTGCATGAAAAAAGCCTCCAACAAAATTTTTTGTGTGAAGGAGAAATAATGTTGAGTAAATTATTCGTATGTAAATAAACTTTGTAGTTGAATCACAATGTAGTGAAAAATAAATGTTCCAAAGAAACATTGTAGTTGAATAATTATTTGATCATCAATGAATTCGCGAAAATATATAACAAACTGAGATTATCAAGATTTCAACGTCAATGTGTACTTCGTTAAAATGAAACCATCTTTTAATGATACTTTAACATTTATCAACAACTACATTGTGCTTGTTGAAATAATCCAAGGTACATTTCAAATTTCAAAAATTAAAATTAAAAATTTTTTTTTTTTTTAAATCAAATTAAAAAATTTCAAGAAACATAGAAAATTTTTCGAATGAAAATTTGCATGCAAGAAATTAAGAGGAAAAAATGTTTAAATGAATCATTGTTAAAATGCAATGTTGCTTGAAAATTGTTTAAAATTTGCACTCTCTCAGACATAATTCCTCATGATAACATATGAATTATTTACTTAACATTATTTCTCTCTTACACAAAAAATTGTGTTGAAGGCTTTTTTTTATACAGAAAGATAGAAATAAGATTGAGTTAAAATTTGTAATTAAATATACGCCACTGAAGAAAAATATTTTGAAAGTATTTTTTCGATTGCAATGTTTTCTGACAACTTTTGGGAAAAAAAATTGTTTGCTGTAAAGATTTGCGGAAAAAAAAACATGTTCCCACTACATTGTCATTGTTTTTTCATCAATTGTACTTTCCACAGATTTAATAAGAAACACTGATGAGGGCCACCAATGTGTGCCGAAACGTTTGAAACAACTTAATCCGTTTCAATTCACCTGACCCTAAAGCCAACAACTTACATCAACAATTGCTACAAAATACGAATAATATTACTATTATTAATAAAGATAGAAAATAAGGTTTTCTAAAACCTGAATCAAAATGCTACCACGTAGTAAATGTACCACGTGGGTCATTTTTGACCCCCGAGGGTTCTTCAAGAGCCGTATCCCCATCGATAATAATCGGAGGACCAAACGCTACCATGACTTTCAATCATTTATGGTGTTGTATAACTTACCAAAATTTCGTCTTTCTAGCCCACCCAGAAGTATGAAAAATTTACTTGTTATACCTGAAGTACCACGTGGGTCATTTTTGACCCATACGCAGTTTACCGCAATTTGATATCAATGACACCGGTTTTGATACCCGAAATAATAAAATGAATAAGTGATAAAACATGAAGCGTATGTTTCAAGTGCAACAAGTATGTGCGCAAAAGTTTCCAAGTCAAAATTCTTGTCGAATGTATAAACGGTGAGACCATCCCAGCTTAGACAATTCTGTCAACACTTTTGCTCTAAAATATTTTCAAATATTCATAATTCCAGAGTGAATTTGCTTGTTCTTATATGTTTTTGTTCCCTAATATCAATAAGCGAGAAAACACGTTAAGAATTTTAGCCACATGCTGCATTATAGAATCTTTTAGAGATACTCTGTACTTACCTTATTTGTCTGTAAAAGAAGAAATACTATTACTTATCATGTAAGCAGTATGTTTTGACTCGGTTTCAATATTTTTACAAACAAAAAACCGTTTCACTTCGTTTTACTTACTTGTTTCAATGATGCTTGCTGACAGACTGAGGAATTTCTTCTGTAAACTTGAAAATAGAAATAAAAAGTTTATTTCTGAAAATTAAATCATGAAAGTATACTATTCATTTTAGAAACCGAATTATTCTCTGGTTACAATTTAGAGTCTTTCTTAACGTACTGTAAAGATGGCTACACCAAAAACACCATCCAAATACCAATAAAATGGTGGTTTTCTTCTGTGGATCAAAAATGACCCACGTGGTACTTCAAGGGGTACGGCGAACTCCGATACTGCTACTGTTAAACTCGTTAGAACACTAATCTTACTTCAAAGCCTTCCATTTTGTTTCGCAATTTTACCACAAGAAGTTCATGGTATACCAACGCACTTAGAAAAATGTGATTCTCTTTCTTCTTGCAGAGTTAACTTCACAGTTTGAGTGTCTGCCCAATGGTGAACCTATTCCTGGTGTTCCTCGTCCTGAACCTTCTAATCTTTCTGAGAGACATTCTCCTGCAACGTCTCTTGCTCCTGCCAGAATTAATTCTCCTGCCAGGTCCCCTTCTCCTGCCGAGACTCCTCTTCATACCAGGTCCAGGTCTCCTCCAGCCGCCAGCGTGGTTCCACCTACCACAATTGTTACTTCTGATGGAATTGTGTGTGGACTTGACCAACTTCAATTTATTTCTCTTACTTCTCATGCGAATCCGCAACGGGTATTTAAACTTCGAAGATACACTTTTCCTGCGAATAAACGAATTCGAGTACTCGCAGAACGCAAAATCTATGTGCTCATTCCATCCCAAGAACAAATTGTATTGTCAACAATCGAAGGTGACGTCTTTGCAATATTGGAGACTAGCGCACAGCTTGCTGGAATATATACATATAATCGTCGCATTCGCCAAAACTCGCGGGCAAAAATCAACATGGAAAGCGGCACAATCACCTTATTGACCCGAGATGAAATCAACGAAACCCAAGTAGGCCCCTTGCGTCAAATCCAATCGTATTACAGAGTAGAGCGCTCAAACCTCAGTGATCCACACAATTAATTCAATTGGAAGAAAAATTTATAACTAAAATATACAATTGATTGTAATGCGGAGACGGCTCAAAATGTTACATGTTATTCGTAATTACAAATAATAATGAAGTCAATTCATTAGGATTGTCAAGGTTTTTGCACAGAACTTTTAAAACTACAGGTCTAGGGGAGAGTGGGGCTTAGCAGTCACCTTTCTTGCAAGTAGTTTTTTTTAAAGAATAGGAAGTTTGTTTGAAAACGTATTACGTATTGTTGGCTCAATGAGATTATCATAAAGAAAGTGAAGTGATGGAAAATCTGTTTAGCAAAAAATCGTAGGGCTAAGTCGACTTTTTTTTATAAGAAGCATATTTTTCCTTTTGACTGTGAAAAATGTTATTAGAAACAAAAAAATTCCATTTTGCGTTTAAACTATGTAAGATAGAGAAAAAATAAATAATAGAACAACTATTGTTCACCCAAAAAAATTCGCAAATTTTTCATTAATCATTTTTTGATAGCACATATAGTTTTTGTTTTAATCGTAAAAAATTACATTTTAATTCAACAAATTAATTGTCTTTTTTGTTTCTTGCACAGTTTTGGAAGAAAACAGAATATTTCATTTCCACTTAAATTTTTTACGAATAAATAGATTAAAGCATTTTTTATGGATAAAGCCAGAACCGTTGTTAAAAAATGGCTGGTCAAGGAACTTGATTTTTCTTTTTAAGGGCAATCATTTCAGATAATTCTTCGGGAAGTTGTCACGTTTACATACGATAACGACAGACAGATACAGCTCGTATAATTAAATTTTGGATCCGTAGTTTTTGCTTTATTCATAAAAAACGATATTGTATAAAAAAAATTAAATTTTTGGACCTAAAAGATGTCCGGATGAAGGCATTTCGTCAATTATCTAATATTCAGAAAAAAAATGAAATGAATATAATTATATTTTGAATAAGTTTGATGGAAATTTCATCTCAGAAAATATTATTTAATAACTTCATTGGGAAACAAATACTTCTTTCCATAATAGCATCATCCACAATGCTATGATGAAATATATTTTATGCCTATGTGACTTCAAAATAATATTTTTTGCCTTTCGAACTCAGCATAAACCTTCGCAAAGATGTCCAAAACTTTTGTTAATGGTTTAGATAATTTGCGGTTATTTTTAGCATATCGCGGTTCCAAATAATCGCTTTATTTTTTCAAACTTGTCTTGTTTGCGGTAAACAAATTTCTTGGGCTGATTTATGAAACATAAAGATCTCAGAACGATAAATGTCATACCTCTAATAACCAAGATAACCATGGAGATACCATATGTGTATTTTTATGATGCACCAGAATGTTCATTACATAAACCGTTAACTAAATTCTTCAATGACGCTCTGATCAGATTTTACTCATATTAGAAAAGATGGTACGAGTTTAATCTGAATTTATTTCGGGGGCTTCCAGAAGGTGTTTGTTATGAAAAACGGAATTTGGAAAATGTTTCCTATTGACACGGAATTTTTCTGAATTTGAAAACCGGAAAGTGAATTGAGTCCTGATTATGAATAGTTGAAACGAAAGGAACTACAAACGATATAATCCCACAAAAAATTCTATTGTACACATTATCCGATTAGCCAAATTCTTTACAATTTAGAATTTATTTATTAAGTCCATAGGGCTGAACATACCCTAAAAGGAACAAATTTTACATATGTGTTACAAAAAGAAGTGACAACTCTGGTAAAACGACGATTATGAAGTTGGTAAAACAAAAAGAATTATAGATGGATAAAGACAAAAATAATATATCATATGATGAATATGAGTCATATATGATAACATAAGCTAGTGGTTGGCAAAACGGATATCATTAGAGAGCTTGAGAATTGACTGTTTGATAACAGATATAAACTATGGATCAAATTGCAAAGATTTAATTGTTATAACACTAAGGCCTTGTAATACTGTGGCGTATAACGTCACCAAAAGTTAGCTAAGTTAACAATACACAATTCGCCAGTGCGAAATTTTGAGAGTAGAATCATCAGTAATGAATAGAAAGTTCAAGAATAGCTTTTTGATATGATGAGGCGAAGGTGCATTCCTAATTGATTCAAATACCTCATTCCAAAGACGCGCTTCCCTCATCATGAAGGATCTTTGCAACTTACAAGATTTGTGATGTGGAACTGTAAGGACCGTTTTCCTTGGACTGAGCTTGGACTGAGCAGGTAAAGTCGCATTCCGTTACGTCATAGATAAATCGTAAAGCAGGCGATAAGTGGTCGCTCGAGTTTAGAATTAAGTTCATCTGTGATATCCTCGTACATAATACATCCAAAATAAAAAACGGGGGAATGAGACTCTTAACTACTAGGCTCCAAGTTGAAGCTGGCAAGGATTCCTTGTTCTTTTTAGGCTGTTGGAGTACTCAAAAGGTATTCCTCAAGGTTTGAAGAATTTGCTCTTTCCAGGAGAGGGAACGGTTGAGGATGTACCCTAAACCCTCACCAAAACAAGGAAGGCAATGTTAAGATCATCAACCATAAGCTGAGGGGTGGTAGCAGTGGACTGGGAAGAGGACTGTCTAATAATAATTGCTTTCGTTTTTGAAGGATTCAACGTTAACTTATTGTGGAGAGTGGAAGCCATGAGGGACTCCACTCTCGACCCCCATCCAATCAGACCGTTCACCCTTATCATTAAGCACTTGTTGAAAACGGGTTTTGAAGAAGGATTCGAACCACAACTATTGTTATTATCTTCTTTTCGATAGCGATTTTAAAGTCTGAAGTAACTTTCACGTAGGCTGCTAATGTACTCCGCTTAGACCGAAAGCCCGATTCTAGCGGATCGAGTAGCTTATTTGCATCTAGGTAACTCGTAAGGTGCAAATGCACAATACGCTCTAGCGGCTTAGACATAGCACAAAGTATCGAAATAGGTCAGAAATTATTAGGAGAAGAGGGACTAGAAACCTCAAGAACAGTGCGAATCAGTGCTTTTTTCCATAGATCAGGGAAAAATCCCACCTAAAGGGAAGATTATAGATGTGAAGGACTGTGGGGAAAATTACAGGAAGCGCTAGTCGAATCATCTTCATAGATATACCATCGGTTCCTAAAGCGTTAGTTTTTATTTCGAAGAGTTTCTCGAAGAGAACTTCCGGCGTTATGTTTAACAAAACGAAGTCAGTATCTCTGAAATTCCAGTTTGCCTGAAATACTGTAAGGGGTATACCAGAGTTTAAGGAGTTAAAGGATGGTAGATTTGTCAATGCTTTCAATAAATCATTAGATGGAAAAGTATGAGCTGCGACTTCATTCTTAGGTGGACTTAGATATAAGCGTCCAAGTAAGTGTCAAATATTTTCATTTTTATTCTTGTTCTTTATAGCATTGTCATTATATTGATTATAGAAATCCCTAATTTTGGTTTGAACTAAGTTCATTAGCTGACGAAACTGTGTTTGTATCAGTGGACTTTTCGATCTCTTTGCCAGGTGACGCTTATTATTACGTTCCTTCATGAGGTTTTTGATTTCTACTGTGATCCAAGGAGCTGAATTTTTATGTTGATGTAGCACATGCAAAGGCGCAAACTGATACGCATTTATTTCGAAGTCATAGCTCCTAATTGGGAAAATAATTTCAACTTGAGAAATACAGAAATTACTTATTGAACAAATTTTATTTTTGACTGAATTTGATTCTCTTATCGCTTCTCACAACATTTTCGGAAATGATAGGCTTTTATTGAATAAAAGGTTGGTTTCTCGCGAAGATTTTACACAATTCTGCTGCATCCAATTTCTGAAAATGAATAAATTACTGTCAAATATTATTATTTCTTCAATATGGTTTTCTTTGAAATTTCAATTTTAAGAATATAGACGCGGCAAAATTTTAGAGAATTTATTTATCTAGAAAATAAGCTTCCACTGTAAAATCTTATCATGTTAGCGATAAGAATGGAAACAGCGAGTAGAATGAAAAATATTGTATGTTTCGAATTTTTTCTCATGAGAAATGATTCTTCCTCTTTTCAAAAATACAATCAGTACCGACAACGACCTTGAAAGTGAATCTTTCTAAAAAGTGATATTGCTCACTTCCTTTTTCGGGGTTCAATTGTTTTGAAAACAAATATTTCTCAACAATGCTCGGTTCGTTTGACTCTACGATACCTAGTTATAAATATCCATATGGTGTAGATTCAGGAAAAAATTAATTACCCAATTTAATCAGAAACAAATATTTTTCCCCATAATAGCCCCATCCACAAACCTATCATGGGATAGATTTTATGTCCACAAGACTCCAAGAAAAACTTTTGTTGTTTTCTAAATCTAGCAGACAGCTTTGAAATTATATTCAAAACATTTTTAAATGTTTTAAATTACGCTAGCCTCGGTTGAGGAAACAAAATTTCTTGAGCCGATTTATGAAATGTAAATATAAATATCTCAGAAGAACAAGCGGTGACACCTTCAATCCATAAGATGATGAATGAGATAGCATACATATATACTGTAATGCAACACCAGAATACTTATCAGATAGAGAGTTGACCAAATTCATTCTCAAAGCTTCAATCAGTCTTTTCCTTAATTGGAAAAATGGGGATCATTTGTACCCTTTTCTTCACCTTGACGGTCATCTGCAATTCTATTGGTGAATATAATACTATGATATATCTATAATTATTTGAATTATAATCAAGAGATTTCCGCGAATAATAATCTTTCTCACGTAATCTGCATTCCAATTGAAACATGATAACACGTCAGAACCAAAACAGTGCTCAACTCGGGATCCGACCGTACTCCCTATCGATACGGAATTTTTCTGAACTTTAGAACCAGAATTTCCATTCATTTAATTGTACCTCGTACAAATAAATTTGTGATTTTAATTTTGAAAATTTACAATGAAAATTGCGATCATTATGAATTATTAAAGGTTATAGATAATTTTACTTCCTATTCAATCTGTCGTCAAAACTAGAAAAGTAGATGGCCAAATTTGAAGATTTATTTAGTACATAGTGAAACGCAAAAGCCGGGTCGAACATTTTGACTAATTTTTGGCTAGTATTAATTTCAAGAGTTATAAAAAAGACTCTGTGTTTTCCGGATATTTTTATACGGGATGATGAAATAAATCAAGATACTAATCTAATTATACTGATATTTACGTCATTATGAAGTTTTTGCAATCTTTCATTGTAATTACTTAACTTTAGCGTTATAATATAATTTATGATAGCTGGATTTTCTATAGGGTAAATTTGTGAAAAATATTACGTGAGAGTATCAGAATCTGTTACGTGATTTATGGATGGCTCCTAATTCCCATCTTAAACTTACGACATCGTTATAAACATAGATTCGTACTTCCGCAACATTCACTGTTTTTCGTTGTGTTAATCATGTGGTTTATGAGCGTGGCAAAATTGAAAAGTTTGTAAGAGTTTCATTCAAATAGGCATGAAATAGGTGCAATAAGTTACATAAAAAGCTTACATAAACTGATCAATATCGGGATAGAAACAATAAATTAAATACAGAGCCCTGTGTAGAAATAGTCCCACTTGGCCTCATCAAAATTAGGGTACTATTCGGGAGGCCGTAACATGTCACACCAGAGAAGTTTTCTCGGGACAAATCTTTGCAGGACATCAACTCTCAAAGGTCATGCATTCGCGGGACATCACGATAAGAAAGTGCCATCTCGAGGAGGCAGTTTCTTTTAAATGTTATGTTGGGTCACGTTATGTTTCGATATAATGCTCAGCTGGTGCTGATTACGTGAAATGTTTTAACTTGACTTTACGCTCATGTTCCCTTACACGTTGGCTTACTGACCTCCCGGTTTCTTCAATCTAAACTTTGCCACAAGAACGATGGATTTTATATACTCCTGGATCACTGAGAGGTGCTTTCTTATTTTAAGCGTTGTTTAGTTGTCCTATTTTCTCAAGTTTTCTATATGTATCGTCAGGTAGAAGGACTCTAAAGATGAAAAGGCGCCTTTTAGTGATCCGTGAGTATATGGGGACGGCGACTGACACTTGCGGCCGCTAGGGTCGCTAGTGCGCCTGGCGATACACAAGACGACGGTTCCAACGGTGGTAACGTCTGCTATTCGAATTATATCAGTCCTTCATAACGCAGCTTTGAGGTGATTGCTTCAAGCACTATTTTCGAAATGCCAGGTCTGCATGTGGCATTTGGGTGTACAAATAAAGGAGCACATCGATTTCCAAATATCGAAAAACTGAGGAAACCGTAGATAATGCCTTGTTCTTGTGTACAAGGTACATCACAACGCACGGTGCTGCCCTCTCAGCTGAGCTTGACAAATCGCCGTCCCCATAAGATCCCTTGTTCTTGTGGCGAAGTCTATATTGAAGAAATCGGGAGAGCGGTGAGCCAACTTGTAAAGGAGCATGGGAGTAAAGGCAGGCTAAAACATTCCACGTAATCAGCACTAGCTGAGCACCATTTCGAAAAAGGACATAGCATTTTATTCGACAAAACAACCGTCATCGCGAAAACGAACAATATTTTTCCATGAAAACATGGAGAGGCAATCGAAATCTTGAAACACCCTGCTAACATCAATAGGGACAATGGATATAATACCAATCCGATTTGGCTTTCCGTCCTCCCGGGTTTTTTGAAAAAGACTTGATTGGCCAATCAAGTTCGACCAGGCCCCACTATGGGGCGCTCTGGCCAATCACAGGCATCGTAGAGAATACATATATAAGAACAACATAACCTGAAACTTCAGTTACAGGTCAGCCCTGAAGAAGTGTACTGCAATGTTCACGAAACGTCGGTAAGATTCATAGTTTCGCACACGATTGAAACCCGACAAAGCTTTCAAACAAATTATAATTTTAATTTATCAGTAGTATTTGCCTTCACAATTTAAATAGGTATTGCAGAGTGATAACCTCGCTTCAAAAAATGTGCGCTGATAGAGACTTCATTAAGTCCATGTGTTATCAAATCCAGAAATGCAAATACCAACATGTTCGCGATTTTTTGCATTGACTATTGTCCATATGAAATGAGATATCGATTTGAAAGTTTTTAAAATTAAATAAGACATTTTGGATCACATATCGACCCACAGCGTCTTTTATTTAATTTCCCAAATTTTCGGCTCGATATTTCACTTCATACGAACACATGTTATTGCAAAAAATCCTAAAGACCGTAGTCGGACATAGAATAAGTGGAATTAACTGACTGGCCCCCGAGTAATCCTTCGTGATACCACTTGTCTCTCTTGTAATTTCTACACGGAAGCCGGATCAAATTCGGTTTTTATAGTTAAAAGATAGGCATTCTGTAAAAGCGCGGATTTTATTGGATCAGCTTGCTTTTTCTTGCACAGATTCCGGACATTTACAGATAATAATCCAGTGAAATGTCGGATGAAAAAAATTGAGCATTTCTGATTGATTCCGGAGATAAACTTTCGAAAAGCGCGAACCTTACCAAATATTCTAGGATTATGGTTGGTTTTATACCTAGAAGAATTTAGAAATTAGGATATTATTGAAACGCTGAATAAGGAACTGTTCAATGCGAAAAATATGTTTTTCATTACTTTGATTTCTTTATTATTTAAATATAGCGTTCTTTTCAATTTGAAGCAATATATTTTCCCATGTCATTTAAGTAATCCAATTATTATCAATGAGGATAGAAAATGAGATTTTTAAAATCTAATTCAAAATCAAAATGACCATGAATGCACATAAAATTCTCAAAGCACATAAAGGTCGAGCATATTCTAATGATTGTGAGAACTTCTCCTAGCACTCACACTCTTCGGAACACTAATCCTTCCTTGAAGACCTCAGTCTTGTTTCGCAATTTTGCCACAAGAAGTTCGTGGTATACCATCGCACTTAGAAAAATGTAATTCTCTTTCTTCCTGCAGAATTAACTTCACAGTTCGAGTGTCTGCCCAATGGTGAACCTATTCCTGGTGTTCCTCGTCGTGAACCTTCTAATCCTTCTGACAGACATTATCCTGCAACGTCTCTTGCTCCTGTCGAGCCTTGTCCTCGTGCGCGGTCCAGGTCTCCTCTGACTCGTGGCAGGGGCATAGTGCCACCTAGCACGATTTTGGCTTCTGATCAAAATCTATATGGACTTGACGAACCTCAATCCATTCGGCTTATTTCCTGTAAGAATCCGCACAGGCTATTTGAACTTCGAAGATACACTTTTCCTGCGAATAAACAAATTCGATTACTTGCTGGACCGAATGTTTTTGTGCCTGTTCCCACCCAAGAGCAAATAGTTTTATCAACATCCGATGGTGATGTCTTTGCAATATTGGAGACTAGTAGACTTCTTGCTGGAATATATACATATAATCGTCGCAGTCACCATAATTTGCGGGCAAAAATCAACATGGAAAGCGGCATGATTAACATATTGACCCGAGCTGAAATCACCCAAACCCCAGTAGGCGTCTTGCGTCAAATCCTATCGCATTATAGAGTAGAGCGTTTAAACGTCAGTGACTCACGCATTTAATTCAATTATAAAAAAATGTATAACTAAGAAATTAAATTGTTCGTAAACCCACATCAGCTTGAAATGGTATAAATAACTCATGATTGCGAATAATAATAAAGGCAATGTATTATGATTGTCAGGGTTTAAATCCTAGTTCTTTTCAAACATTTTTACATCGACCATCTGAAATTGAAGGTTTAGTGGAGATTAGGACTAAGTCTTCACCTTTCTTTCAAGTCATTTTCTGATTCAGAATTTTTTTTTTGAACGTATTAAGTATTGGTGGCTTAAGAATTCAGTTGGCTACAAAATGTTGCTGTTGATTTTGAAGTACGCTGCTTCTGCTCATTTTTGATCGCTAATCAGCTATTTTGGATTGATGGTTCTGGTTCCATCCATCGAAAATGCTTTTTAAAAAATCGAAAATTCCATTTTCCAGGAAAACTGTACAGCAACTCAAAAAAACGTTACAACGTAAAATTCTGCATATCAAAAAGGGGGAAAAATTGTTGTGGCCATTTTTCGCTGATTTATTTTTTGATAAGGGTTTTTTTTTGGTTTCAATTATGAAAAATGACATTACATTTACACAAATTAAATTTTTGGAAAAAAGACACAAGTGACAAAGTTTAATGAAAAAAAATTGTTTGCCGAAATTAGATTTGAAAATTGACCTTCGACTCACAATTACTAAATTTCAGTTGTCGATGGCTTGACACGTATTTATATTTTTCTTTAAAAAAGCAAGTGTCGGCGTGGCCCCACTGTTGAGTTAGTCTAACTTTCCCCGAATCATTGACAACTGTAATTTGGTGATTTTCAATTCTCTTTTTTTTTGTCTGAAATACAAAATTTTCTATATAATGTAGAACCCTATCATACTAAATTTAAATGATATTAATTTCTGCAGCTCGGTCCTGCTCTACTGCTTTCGGCGAACATTTTGCGTTTCTTGCATAGATTTGGAAGAAAATAGAATATTTTATTTTCACTAACATTTTTCACGATTGAAACGATTAAAGCATTTTCGATGCATAAACACAGAACTGTTGTTAAAAAGTGGATGGTTAACGAACTTGTTATTCCTTTTGAACGGAAATCCGTTCGCATGATTCATTGAAAAGTTATCATGTTCACCTACGACAACGACAGACAAATACAATTCAAATAATTAAATTGTGTAGTTACTGGTTCAAATATTAACAAAATATTTCTTTAGCAAATCTTCTTTGTATTTTGCCGAGTCATATGAGATAAAAAATTTAGTAACCTATAAATATTTGTAAATTTTATAAAGAAGTGCATAGAAATACGTCGTGCTTTCATCAGAAGGGTTTGAAATTATCGTAACAATGAGGGAAAATTAGGTAAATGTATTGTTCGGTATTATTCATTGATGTTACGGATGGGATTCTCTCAACAGCTTGGCACGGAATCCAGAAGGTCAACCAGGGACTACCAAAAATTTGTATGACTCCAGAATTTTGGGTGGACGACCATGAAGACCCAGCAGTCTTTCTCCAAGACCTCGAGGCATTCTTTCAAACCATGAGAATCTGGGAAGATCGCAAAACCAAAGCTGTCGGATCAGCATTAAAGAAAGAAGCCCTTCAATGGTAGAAGGACTACAAGGGTTTGTCGTTCCCATGGGATTAATTTAAAGACTTACTCGTTCGCCAATATCACTCGCTGACCATCCGAGGCCGACTCCAGGCCCTACTCTACTCCGCCCGACAAACGGACAAGGAGTCTGTGGCCGTTTTCTTACACCGGAAGAGGCTGCTTTATGAAAGACTTTATCCCGATGTCATCGAACACAACCTAGTAATTACCTTGACGGAGCTCATTCGATCGAGCATCCGACGTGACATAAGAGTCTCGGCACCAACAACCTTCAACACCCTCCTCTCTCGCGTCTTCGAATTCAAGCACGACGAAAAAGAATGAGATAAGACTGCTCCTCAGAAGAAAGACCGAAAAATAGCTTCAAAGGAGAAGTCCTCAAGCAATAACCTCGGAGCCAATGCTCAGTGCTGGCATTACCCTGGTTATCACCTGCGCAGAGACTGCAATATTTATGAGAAAAAGTTGAACGAACGCAACGCACAGAGGGCCTCTAATTTGGAAAACTGGAGGCGGGCGATGCAGCGACCATCCCCCACCACTACAACTAGTCGGAGGGGTCGCTAACGGGAAGGACATCGTGGAACTTTTGGATATCGAAGCCACAGAACATTTATTCCGTCCCGACGACCTATACAAGAAACAGAGGGCGTCAATGATCTACTATCCTCAGGAGGTCGACCTGGCCTCACTGGGCACGATTATGATGGCCCAGGGGAAGGTGATTTTTTAAATCGACTCTGGAAGCCGCACGATTCCACTGCCATGCTGGGTGAACAACGAGCTACGGGAGTCATTAATTCTAGGACTAACCTGGATTTATGATCAAGGAGTCCCCATCG
The DNA here is from genome assembly GCA_932178445.1 of Andricus quercusramuli. Lineage (NCBI taxonomy): Eukaryota > Metazoa > Arthropoda > Insecta > Hymenoptera > Cynipidae > Andricus > Andricus quercusramuli. The sequence goes on from CAKNXH010001776.1 coordinate 55,861, forward strand.
ATATTGATATTGATAGGTTTTTATTGAATGAAAGGTTGTTTTCTAAAGAAAAAGATTTTATTCCACTTTACTGCCTCCATTTTTTGAAAATGAATAAATTAGTGTCAGGTATTATTATTTCTTCATTATGATTTTCTTTTATTTCTTTTTAACATTATTCGTCGATAAATCTTGACATAAAAAATTTAATTTTAAAAACATAGACTGGGCAAAATTGTAGAAAATCTGTTATCTGGAAAATACACTTTCACTATAAAATCTTAATACTTTAGCGATAACAATGAAAAAATCAATTAGAGTGAAAAATATTGTATATTCCAAATTTTTTTCATACCAAATGATTCTTCCTCTTTTCAATAATACGATTCGTAACGACAAAGACCTTGAAAGTGGATCTTCGTCAAAAGTGACATAGCTCACTTTCTTTCTCGGGGTTCATTTGTTTTGAAGACAAATATTTTCCAACAATGCTCGGTTCGTTTTACTCTACGATACCTAGTCATAAATATTCATATGGCGTTGAAATAATATTAAGAACACGTGGGATTATGTCTGATTATATCTCAGAAGAACAAGCTTTACGCCTTTACTTCACAAGATAATGAATAAGATACCACACATATATACTCCAATAAAATACAAGAATACTCATCAGACAGACTGTTAACCAAATTCTTTCTCAAAGCTCTAATCAGTCTTTTCTTTAATTGGAAAAATGGGGATCGTTTATACACTTGTCTTCACCTTCACGGTTATCTGCAATTCTATTGGTGAATATAATACTATGATGTATCTATAATTATCTCAATTACATCTATGGGTTTCCCGCAAATAACAATTTTTTCGAAGTAATCTGTATTCAATTGCTTTTTGCCAAACCCTATGTGAGTCTGTCCGAAATGAACACGAATTTAGTCTGAATTTATTTCGGGGCGATTAGAAAATGTGTGTATTGCAAAAAATAGAATTCGAAAAATACAATCGGACCTCGAGTTTAGTATAACCCCGCTTTGTGTTTTTTGAGAATTGACGCCGTGCCGTGGATTCGCATGATAGGTGCCGCCGGGCCGAAAGGAGAGGATATTCCTTCAGTAGCGTAGCGATAAAGCCCCGCTGTTAGACGAATGTCAGAACCAAAAAATTACTCAACTCGGGGTCCGACTGTACTCCCTATTTACTATGCAATTTTAAACAATTAGGTAGAAATAATGAAGATTCTTTATTATAATAATAAGAATATTTTCTAATATCCGTTTTGAATTGCGCGCCAATAATGAATTCGAACGCGCGCGCATCTTGCTACAAATGGCCGCATTCTCCGAACGTCTTGTACCTTGTGTTATAAGAAATCATCAATATCCCTATTATCGGACAAATTTTTCGAAATGCGCATTCTTTTCAAATTCTCAAGCAGGCGATTTTCAACTTAATCCCAAAGGGCTGTTCACTCTCGAGTTGAGACTCGAGCGATCGGATACTCCATGTGACTCCATGCGACTCGGCTGAACTCTAGCGACTCTTAACGACTCGCGATCGCTTAAGCTTTGGAGTATTATCAAGTTGTTTGTAAAATGCCGGAAAATGATTGGACGAAAATTTTGCACTGATAGGTCAACCAAACCCGTCTTTCACAATCCAATGTGTCGATTATGACTCGAGAATCAGAAACACGCTCAGACTCCCATCAACTCGAGTAGAACTCGGCTCGACTCCTATGGACTTCTTAGCGACTCCTATGGACTCCTTAGCAACTCTTACACCTTGGCTAACTCTTTTAAATCCTGCGAACTCTCTCTCGTTTTGGAGTCGCCATAGAGTAACTCTAGGAGTATTTAGATCGCTCGAGTCTCAACTCAAGAGTGAATAGCCCTTTGCTTAATCCTTATTCTGCGTCAGAGTTTCCTGTCCTGTCCTACCCTATCCTGGTATCTTCCCTAAACGCCCTCAATCATGCTTTGCATTTTAGTCAGAAGAAGTTCATGATATACCAACGAACATAGAAAAATGTATTTCTCTTTCTTCTTGCAGAGTTAAGTTCACAGTTCGAGTGTCTACCCAATGGTGAACCTATTCCTGGCGTTCCTCGTGCTGCACCTTCCAATTCTCCTGTCACGTCTCATTCTCCTGCCGAGCCTTCTCATCGTGCGCGGTCTAAGTCTCCTCCAGCCCTTACCAGGAGCATGGTTCCACCTACCATGATTGTTTCTTCTGATGGAATTCAATATAGACTTGACCAACTTCAATCAATTCGGATTAATTCCTATAAGAATCCCAACCGGCTATTTGAACTTCGAAGATACACTTTTCCTGCAAATAAACGCCTTCATTTAGTCGCAGGAAAGAATCTCTTTATGCCCATGCCAACCCAAGAGCAAATTGTGCTATCAACATCCGATGGTGACATCTTTGCAATATTGGAGACTGAGAGCGTACTTGCTGGAATATATACATATAATCGTCGCACTCACCATAATGTGCGGGCAAAAATGAACATGGAAAGCGGCATGATTACCTTATTGACCCGAACTGAAATCAACGAAACTCCAGTAGGCCTCATGCGTCAAATCCTGTCGCATTATAGAGTAAAGCGTTAAAACCTCAGAAATCCACACCGTTAATTCAGCTACAAAATAATGTACAAGTGAAATATATAATTGTTTGTAATTCCGAATAATAATAAAGTTAGTGTATTATGATTGTAAAGGTTTCAATCGTTGTAGTTTTCAAGTATTTTGCACAGACCTGTTGGGTCGCCTCTTGATATTTTCCGATTTCTTCGTTTCCCAGATCAGACCAAATGAATAGACTCTTGTGCTATTAAAAGTTTGACAAATATATTTATAATGAAACGACAACTCAAGTTACCAATTATGAGGCTCATGCTGGAAAACTAATCGTAGGTGGCAGCACGGAGCCGCGCACTAGATCCTCTGTCGATGGGTGACAAAATCAGTATGGTCGTACTACGCGCGGATTGATTCGAACGATTTGAACGTTAACGTATATGTAAATAAATAAAAAAGTATCCATGTAATTATAATCGCTTGGAAGTGTCTAAATACGCTGGCTAACTGAAAATCTGTTATTTTGTGGAAAGTAGTGTATTTCAAATCCAACGAAGTTGGCAAAAAATTTGAAAACATATTATCGTTAGGCATATTATAATAAGAATTAAATGGATTTGAAGTACTTTCATAGAAACTTCATGATTATATATTTCATGAAAATATGTTTTGACAACTGTAACAAGGAATTGCCGTGAAGCATTATAACTTCAACTTTTGAACAGGAAATAAATATTTTTCAAAGTTAAATATTCTTTTTTTTGCAGAAAAAAATTTTGCAGTATTTGACACTATCATCTTCAAAATTTTAGAAAAAGGAAGTTATCAAACTGCAATCGGAAATTATCCAACCACATTTTTTTTGCTGTAGCTGAAGTGACTTAATTTTTACAATATTGATATTAAATTTTTTTTCTTAGGTTCACACGAAAGTAAATAAAATTCTGCACCTAATAAGCTCAAGTTGCAGGCAAAATGTTAATTTAATAGAAAAAAAAATAATTTTTAAACAGCAAATTCTCATGTGCTTGAAAAATTGGAATACCTTTGGAAATAATTAACATTTTACAAAATTCTGAGGCACATTTTTAAGGTAAGTCTTGATAGTGTCTTGCTAAATCGTTAAGATATGTTTTAGAATTTTTCCCCAAGATTGTGTCTTAGGGTCAAACTTGGTGAAAAAAGTAGGAAAATTTCAAAAACTTACTAAATTGGGGTAGTATTAATAAGAATATCATTGTTTTCAATTTTTTAAAATCATTTCATGAGTACAATCATTACTTGAAATTTTGCGAGATTTTGCACCAACCTTAGGGAAGAATCTGGGGAAAAATTCTAAAAATAACTTAACAATCTAGCAAAGTACTATTCAGACTTATCTTTAAAATGAGCCGAAAAACTTGAGAAAATGTGAATTATTTCCAAGGGTATTACAATTTTTCGAAAACATGAAAATTTGCTGTTCAAACAATATTTTTTTTGTATTAAATTAACATTTTGCATGCAACTTGGGCTTATTAGGTGCAGAATTTTATTATCTTTCCTACGATTATGAGCAAAAAAAATTTCATGACAACATTATAAAAATTAGGAAACTTTAGCAACAGCTTAAGAAATAAACGTGTAGATAATTTCCGCCAGTACTGTACATTTCTAAATTATAATAGAAGATATTATAAATAAATATAATTATCATTGGACACATAGAATTTTTGGAAATAAATGTAACGTGACTTCGAACAGGGGATTTCCGTAGAGAATTATAATTTAGACTATAGGAAAATTATTTTAATTCTGATTGAGAAGAATTTTCAACTGAGAATTGTAATTCTTTTCTAAAATTTCCTGTTCCAAAGCCGAAATTTTGGAAATCTTTTAAAATGTTTAGAAATTTCTCGAAATATTCAAAAGTCGTTTGAAATTAATCGGGGAAAACTAACAATTTACCTATTAATTTTAAATAAAATTTCCTTTAAACCATAATTTGTCGTTTTTTAATGGATTTAAAATGATTAAAAATCGACATTTCTAAGTAACTACTTTTAATTTTTTTTCTGGATCTTGTAAGGCTATTTCCTGCCCGTTGGAAATTCCTTACTGAAAATATTATTTTAAAATGGTCTACCACAACTCAGTCCTTCTGTAGTGCCTAGCTAAGCTGAAAACAGGTGAAAGAAAAAAAAAAGAAAACAAAAGCTAAGCAGGATAGGTCCAAGTGACCCTCACGACTTAAGGCCTGAGAATATTGAAGTAGGTACAAAGAAAAGAGTTTAAGAGATTACATTTCCGATATTAAATTTTTAAAGCCACGATTTTATTTTTATATAAATCTTAAAGTCATTAAGTCAATACGGCTAAACCTGAAATTGAAAGAAGTTCACAAAAAAGGTAATCGATCGGGGCTTGCTGCCAGAAAAGGATGGGACCTCAATTATTAAAACTGTCTCTTTTGCTTCTAGTGATCCACGGAATGGTTCCATAAATTTCCTCACTGCTGTAGCTTCATGTACAATTTCATGATTGGTAGATCCAAAAGAGAATTTCAAGGGATAAATTATACTTTCAGCTAAATTTCGAGCAGCATTTTCGCTTTGGAAATTGCAGCAAGACTGAAATCCACTAGATGAAATTCTCTTTTTTCTCACTTCTTGTTAAATTGAAGACTTATGCTGACCGATTGTTTGATTCTCAATTTTTTCAATTTCTTCTCACTTATATTTTGAAGTTTCAAGGAATTTAATAGTCTGTCTTGATAACTTCCCTTTCTGTATTGATGATCCCATTCAATCGCATAAGGATTAGCAGGTGGAAACAATTGTTTGTATGCCATTCTAGAATTATGTGCACAATTTAGAATGACATTTCTAAAACGTTCGTTCGCTTGGTACTTATCATCATCGCCATAATCAGACTTTTCCATTCCTTGAACATTATTTGTTGAAAGTTTTCTGCCCATATTTTCAGCTTTTATAGGAGATCCTGAATGTTTTCTTTTAGGATGATGGAATGTTTGTAGCCTTTCTGTGAAAGCTGCTTCTGAAATGAATGCTTGTTTATTAGCAGCTGATTCTGCTGCCAAAAGCAGAACTACGACATGCTCACAATTTGCTTCTAAAAAATCACCAGCCACACATTCACATCGAGCTTCTAGCACTTCTCCGTCAGATGCTAATTTTGCTTGCACTTGGTATTTGATCTGCTGAGATTTGAATGGAACATAAAATTTGCTTTAATTTTAATTTAAAAAAAAATAGAATTTGAATACATTTTATAAAAATACCATCTGTTCACTTGCTATAACGACCAAACACTAAATATCCATCAGAATACATTCGAATAAATATCCGATTTCTGGTAGCTGACCACTAAACCGAGAAAACCCCTGAAATGATGATAATTATTTGAAATATTGAATACTTCAATCAATTTAAATGTCACTTCAAATTGTTACCAAATATCTCGAAAATATCAGTCATATTGCGGTCGGGAACCTGATTGGTTCCGACACTGCTTGAATATGACTCAGTAGCTTTTTTCAATTTTTTTATTTTGTTAATAAATATTTAAGAATTTTCTGCACCATGAGTTTTGTAAATCAAAATTTTCCCAAAGGTAATTTTACTTCATCATAAAATTGATATCTAAATGCTTCTAAACATGATTGAAACAAGAGAAAATGTTAATTTTAAATGATTTTTTAATGTTGAAGATTATAATATCAATATAATAATAATATTATAATATTGAATATTGATATTTCAATGCTTCTAAACATGATTGAAATAAGAGAAAATTTTAATTGTAAGTGATTTTTTAATATGGAGAAATAATTCTGTTTTTAACTTTTGGCTACCACACTATAAGTGGTTAACTTTTTCACATTTTCAAAGAGACGAGAAAAATGTAATTATGGGCAAAAAATTATTTTGAAAAATTTGAAAAAAGAATTTAGAAGCCTTTCAATAATTTTGAAATATTCGAGGATATTGAATTTGGCTAAGATTTCTAGGAAAATTTTAAATGTTTCAGGTCTTGTTTTAAAAGAATAATAATTTTAGTTTTGAAGATTTTAAAATGTATCGAGAAAGAATCTGGAAGATTTAAAGACAATTTTTTTAATGTTACAGGATTTTAAACAACTTCAGGTCCACTGAATTTGGAAGGGGGTCACGAGGATCAAACAATTGTGGATAAATTTAGAAGCTTTTAAGAATTGCGAAAGGTTTTAAGAGAATAAAAAATGTTCTTGAGAGTCGTAAGAAAATTTCGAATGATAAAAAGAAATTGATTCTAAGATAAATTAAATAAGATTTCCAATTTTTTTTTTTATTATTTCCTCAAATGCTGCAAAAGAATGTAATAGCTTTTAAAGCAGAATTTTGTAATTGCGTAATATTACAAAATTCTAGAAAAAATTTGAGTACGTTTAAGAGATACTTAGAAGTTTTCAAACAATTTAAAAATAATGAAAACTTATAAAGATTTCTAAAAATGAACAAACGTAAATTTGGAAAACAATAAGTTTTTTAAAAATTTTGAAAGGTTTTAAGAGAATGAAAAAATTTTCATTAGATTCCTCGGAAAAATTGGAATGATTTTTATTGTGAAAAATTTGATATGTGTCACCGTATGAGAGGGTGACCTATTAGTGCGAAAAGGTGGTGAAGAGAGGAGTATGTCGTATTTGTAGAGCCGACAGGGGGGCTGGGCGGAGTTAGATCTAGTCCTGGGTGTTCCGAAATAGTAGTGGATAGCAGCGAGAAGTTCGCATTGTCATGAGGGTAGTTGTAATTAAAACTTCAAAACCCTGAGTTACGACTTGGATACGACGAGTCATTCCCGGTGCGAGCTCGTTTCGCGGGCTGCGTGAACAATGCCGGCTAGAAAGTTTCTGGAGAACCGTCGGCCGTCAAGAATAGGACGTCGTCGTCGGAGCTACTGATGTGCGGCGGTTAAGAAGTACTTTCCCGTACGGTGGGCGGAGCAGCCGTTGGATACCACTTACTCGGGGTGGGAGGAAGCGGTCCCTCCGGGGTGGTTGGCACGAAATAATCAAAAAGACCTGAAGGTCCGGAGATTTTTGAAGCGGAGGCGGTTGAGGGACCCGGAATTGCAGGGCTCCTAGACCGCGAACGAAGAGTACCTTTGGCGAGTATTTTATCCGGAGTTGAAGGTGACTTATTCTCCTTGACGCAAGGGTGGATAGGGGCGTAAGCCCCAGAAAAATCTACCGGTCTCGACGCCAGTTTCAACGGCGAGGATGACGCGGGTCGGCTTGTTGGCGCGAAGAGTGTCCGGAACGACGGAAGTTCTTGCGAAGGTGGAGTAACCCACTGAATCGGTAAGAGGAAACTAATTGCGTTCGATCCTGGCTGTGTAGAGTAACGAGGGTGACGTGAAGACGATGTCGCGAGGGGCGCGGTTGAAATCTCACCAACCTCTAATTCTTCTACCTGGGCGAAAGAAAGTGGTCTGCGAAGCTCTTCGTAGAATTTAGGGAGGCGAAGGGTCCGTGTCGAAGAATTCTTACCATAGCTCTGCGCACGCGAATCCGAAGTTCTCGGTAATCCGGCAAGCGTCGGAACGACCGGGGGTGCGGGCATGTCAGGTGCGACCGGGGCGGCGTGAGGTTCCGGATCGTCCCGTAGCGCGGGCTCTTCCGCCTGGCGGGCTTCTAATTCCCGTTTCAGCTGACGACCCCGGGTTCTCTTACTAGCGCGTTTGCGCTTCTTAACCTCCTTTGATATAGACGGTTTTTCTTTTAATTATGCCACAAATTACCAGAACAAATCCCGTTTTGACGCGATGCGACCACGGACCGAATCGAGAGCACCGGACTGGGGCGGAAGCCTGACCGAGTGCGCACGACTATTATTAATTTAGAAAGTTCCCGAAAGGCGAACTCAAAGCATACGGGCTCGGGCCGAAGTCTGACCGAGTGCGCAGAGTATTCTGAAATTTATTTTCCGAATAAAAGCAAAATCACCTGGTCGCGCACTCAGATCATTCGGGCTGGGGCCAAAGCCTGACCTAGTGCGCGGATTATTCTGAAATTGATTTCCCGAATAAAAACAAAATCACCCGGTCGCGAACTCAGATCATTTGGGCTGGGGCCGAAGCCTGACCTAGAGCGCAGAGTATTCTAAAATTTATTTCCCGAATGAAAACAAAATCACCCGATCGCGAACTCAGAGCATACGGGTTGGGGCCGAAGTCTGACCGAGTGCGCAGAGTATTCTAAAATTAAACTAGACCAACACGCGAGAAAAAGTCAGACTCTAATTAATGGATCCAAAGGTTATACCTGAAGTGTCAATTTTGAAACGAACGCGAGAACGTACACTTAAAACGATCACAAGAACAAAACTATTCACTGTTATCCCACTTTCCGGAGTAAGTAGGATTTGCTTCGTCGGATGACGTTGAAGGTTCGAGGTTGAAAAATATTTTAGAACATTTAAAATGATTTCCTACAATCTCGAGAAAGAGTGTAAAAGATTTTAAATTAAAATGTTTCAATTTGGCAAGATTAGGAAAGTTATAAAAAAATTCGAGTAAATTCAAGATATATTAAGAAGATTTCAAAATAACTTTAAACTGGAAAATGTTTTTATAAATTTAACCAGAATAAAGATTTTTAAAGATTCCAAACAAAAATTTTAGAAGCTTTAAAAGAGTTTTGAAAGTTTTCAGGAGAATAAACAATTTTGAACGCTCCCATACATCATTTTCAGAGAATTGAGTGATCACTCTAAACTAACATTTTTAGTCAATTAGAAACTTAAAATGACAAGTAATGAGTAATATAAAATCAGTCGATATTGTTTTTTGTGATGTTGGAAAGAAAGCTTAAATCAGCGAGTAGAAATCTGGAGTTAATTTTAGGAATGTTAAGTAGTATTCTAATTTCACTATAGTCATGGTCTCGTCCATTCATGGGCATTCCCGGTTATCTGGCAGCGAAACGCAAAAAAACGGGTTTGAACTCTTTCGAACCTAATTCTATGTACCATATGCAGTGGTGTCCAAATTACGGAGGTATCTTCTTAGATAGATCTGGCTAGTGAAAAGTATAACAATTTAAGTGTGAATAGCTTACTGAATTTCTTAGCGTTCCTTATGACATAGCCAATACTCCAGAGAGTATTATTGATTGTAAACGAAATTTGTTCTTCGTGAGAGGTCTTCATTCCCAATAGTGTAATGATAAATCAATTGTAGCTTGTTCTCAGCAAATGTTATGACTGTGCATTTTTAGACATTATGCTGCATCCCGTTAAGAGTGCACCACACTCGAAGACGTTTGAGGTTGTCTTGAAGTTCGATGTATCCCAAAAGGGAGCAGATGGCTCCATACAGTTTAAGGTCGTTAGCAAATAAGAAGAAACAAAATTTGATTATTGAGCAGATATCATTAACATAAAGGATAAACATCAAGGGTCCAAGGTGTGAACCTTGGGGGACCCCAGATGATGCCGTCAATGATTTAGAATATTTAGCTCTTACTCGAACGGTTTGAGTTCTGTTAATGAGATAGCTCTTTAGCCAAGACAGCAAGTTATCTGATATACACAGTGCCCTGAGCTTTGCCATAAGGATAACATCGTCAATTTTGTCGAAGGCTTTAGAAAAGTCAGTATAAACAGCATCTACTTACAAGTCAGCCACAACGCTGTTAATTAGATAGTTCGTATAAATACATTCGTTTGTAGTAATAGACCTCCCTCTTCTGAAGCCGTGCTGCTTATCTATAATAATATCAGCTGATGATTTATTGAATATTATATGCAAAGGTTCAATCAATGAGGAGCAGCCTGACTTCACCAAAGAGAGGGGAAACCTATCGGAACCGGCCCCTTTGTTGCGATCTAGATTTTTTATCTTAAATTCAATTTCCTCCTTGCTAATGTATTGTTTATCCAAAAGATCAGCTATGCCATCATTGGATTCTGCCTGTTTGCCACATAAAAATATTTGGTTTGGCAGATCGTTGTTTTTATTTACAGAGTGAACGTGGTTCCTGTTTTTCTTTGCTAAAGTTGATTGCAGAAGATCTAAATTAAACCAAGGAGGAAAATATGAGGATTGAGTATTTTTTAGTAATACGAAAAGATCAGAAGATGCATTGAGACAAGCATACGGTATGTGAACTGCTTTGTCCACTGTGACATCAGCAAGGAGATGAGCCCTAGTTCTTTGATCGTTTGACTTAAAATTATAGTTTTCGTCTTATTCATTTTTGATGCATAAAACCAAAAAACGAGTCCTATCAAAAAATGGCTGAAAGAAAAATTGTAGGTATTTTGAAAAGCTTCAGTTCCTCTTCTCAACTTTGTTCACGTATCTGTGGTCAAGGAATTCTGGTTCATGAACTCGTTCTTTCTGTTTGGACCCAAAAAAGTGTGCTGAAGTTTGATTTCAACCGTTCATTTTTTCGGGAGTTATCATGTTTACGGACGGACATACAGACAAAATCCATCGCCAAAACTTGATTTTCGGCTTCAGGGAGGACAAGAACCTGGAGATTCGTTGAAAAACTGAGGTGTACATACGCTACATCCAATTTTTGAAAGATAATAAATTAATGTAAAATATTTTTATTTGTTAGATATTTTGTTCTTTCATCCATTTTTTAGATTGTTTGTTAATAATTTTAGAGATCTAAAACAGATCTAAAACAGATCTAAAACAGACATTAGCTAAGCGCTTATCGAAAAATAGTTTTATTTCTTCCAAAATAGCCTTGCTTGAGGTAACCAAATTTCTTGGACTGATATATGAAATATAAATATAAAGATCTATGAAGGATAAGCTTGACGCCTCTAACGTATTTTATTATGATGATAATACATATTTACTTACATATACACTCACTTATATACACATCAATAAGGCACCAGAATATTCGACTGTTAAGCAAATTCTTCGTTAAACCTTTAATGAGTTTTTATTCTAATTAGAAAAGATGGTGATCGTTCATACTCTCGTCTTCACCCTGACTGTAATCCTGCATTATATGGGTAAATATAATATGATAATATATCTGTAATATTTCTAAAATAAATTTAAGCTTTTTGAAAATAACAATCAGTCTGAAGTAAGTTTTGCGAAATTCAGAACCAGTAAGTAAATTGAGTTTACGTGGAAGCGAAATGTTATATGCCTCAGTCCGAATCATATGCTTACATAGAAACACAGTAAATTCCAGGGATATTATTCATCTGAAGCTGAATAAAAACATCGCAAACAATTTACAAGTACTGTATTTTCAAAAGTAATCACACAGTGAATCCGAGAATAATTTTTATATCTGGTTAGATCAAAACTGTGCAAACAACTGAAAACTACAGTCATCCGACGCCGGATAATTTTCAGCGTGAGGCTGACTCACAACTTTATGTGTATAATTGTCCATTGTTTGCACCATCTTTATCATAATGAACGCTAATTAAAATGTAGTGAACGAATTTAAACAATTTCCTCGAATCTTATATCGCATGAATACACAATTCAGAACACAATTCAGAAGATTTACATTATTTAAAAATGCTTTCAGATATTTTTATTTCCTCTTGCTTCCTCATAGAAGCTTTGTGATGGTAGCAATTTCGAAAATTTTTAAAATCTTTTAATTGAACTTTTGTTCATTTTGAAATGTCTGATACAATATTCTACACAATTGCCTGGATGCATGTGTATACATAAATGTTCAAAATAAAACAAGTTGGAAAAGTTCTAATTTTATAGTAAATATTTAAGAAATTGGTCAATGTCAAAATAGAAACCATCAGGGAGACTTCCCACCGTAAAAGCTGTTACGTAATTAATGGGTGGTACCTATTATTATTATTCTCGTATTAGGCTGATCCATTTAAGTTCCGTTTTACTGTGGTTAAGAACTTCGTGTACTATGCCTATATTTTAAAACTCCGGTGAAACAGAGCTCTGAACACGGATCACCATCGCTGCTAAAGTATTAATTAATTTCTTTAGCATAAGTACATGTACCGTCAGATGACTCCAGTTCACTGGGTCACGCGTGGCTGGTCTGATTTTATTAGAAGTACTTGTATGTGCCTGGACGTTTGGCCAGGGGGAAGAAAAACTGCAGAAAACCACCCCGCGAGATGAGCCAGTTTTTTGGCAGTCGAGATTCACCAGCACCATAATTATAAACTTAGTTTCGTACTCCCTCAACATTTAAGTTTCTTTGATTGCATTATTCATGTGGTTTATAGGCGGAGTGGAACTGAAAAGTGTGTTATTAGTGCTTAAATGAACATAAATTAATTTTGAACATACTATAAAAAAGATTACATAACCCGATAAACTTCTGTCTAAAACACACAGTCGGATCAAATTCCGGTTTTGTAGTTAAGACAGTCAGCCTGCAGAATTGCAGATTTTATCAGATCACCTCGACTTTTTTTCGGACAGAATACGGATGTCAACGAAGAATAAATCGAACGACATGCTGGATAACAAAACAAAGAATTTTGGAGTGACTCCGGTACGCAAGCAAGTTTTCCCGGATGTGCAAAGCTTTTCTGCTCTCCCGAAATGGCGTTGCATTTGTTCATAGAAGCGCATCACATTATTAAAAAAAATCGAAATAAAACTTTTCCAGGATTCTTTCTGAATAATGTTCTCTGAATATTGCTGGTTCAGCTTTCAATAAATTTCCTAGGGGAATCTTACCTCAGTATCCTCAGTGTTGCCACGCAATTCTGCCAGAGGAAGTTCAAGTGTCTACCTAATGTTTGCCCTATTCCTGGTGCTCCTAGGTGCCATTCTATTAATTCTTTTTTGAGATACAACATTTCTTCTAAAAGGTCTCTTCCTCCTGCCAGAACTTATTCATCTGCCGGTTCTCCATCTGCTGCTGGGCCTCCTCTCCGTGCCAGGTCCAGATCTCCTTTTCCTACCGAGTCCCCACTTTTTGCCACCTCCAGTTCTCCTTCTCGTGTTGAGCCTGCTCTTCGTTCAAGGTCCTGGTCACCTTTTTCTGCTGAGAGCCCATATTGTACCACGTCCCTGTCTTCCCTCTCCTGTTGATCCTGCTCTTCTTTCAAAGTCTATGTCATCTTCTCCCGCTGAGCACCCATTTCGTGCCACGTCCTTGTCTTCCTTCTCCTGCTGAGCCTGCTTTTCTTTCAAGATCCAGGTTACCTTTACCTGCTGAGCACCCATTTCGTGCTACGTGCCTGGCTTCCTTCTCCTGTTGAGCCTACTCTTCGTTCAAGGTCCAGGTCACCTTTTCCTGCTGAGCGCCGACTTCGTGCCACGTCCCTGTCTCCGTCTCCTCCTGAGCCTCTTCGTGCCAGGTCCAGGTCTCCTCTAGCCCATGCCAGGTGCATGGTTCCACCAGCCGCAATTACGTGTACTGATGGAATGGAATATGGACTTGAACAACTTCAATTCATCCGTCTTACTCCCTATGCGAATCCGCACCGGATATTCGAACTTTGAAGATACAATTTTCCTGTAGACAACCCAATTTAATGACTTGCAGCACAGACAGTCTATGTACCCGTCCCAACACGAAAACAAATTGTATTATCAACATCCGATGATGACGTCTTTGCAATATTGGAGAGTAGTAAACCCACCCGCGAGGAAAATCTGCTCCTTTCGTCCCCTATTAAATAATGTACTGTTCCTTTACTTTGACTTTTTTATTATTCATTTTTAGCGCCCTTTCCAGTTTAGAGCGATATATTTCCCAGCAAAATATGAATTATGTAATTATTAATAATGAAGATAGAAAATACGATTTCCGAAATCCTAATTCAAAATAGTAATAAAAGCCCACTAAATAGTAAAAGTACATAAAGGTCAAGCGTATTCTCAAGCATATTCTCAAGAATATTCTCATGTTTGTAAGAATTTCTTCTAACATTAATCTTCCCTCAACACCATCAGTCTTGTTTCACAATTTTGCCACAAGAAGTTCATGACATACCAACCTACTTAAAGCAAATGTAATTCTCTTTCTTCTTGCAGAGTTAAGTTCAGAATTCGAGTGTCTACCTAATGGTGAACCTATTTCTAGTGTTCCTCGTCGTGAAACTTCTAATTCTCCTATGAGAAATTCTCCTGCCAAGTCTCATTCTCCAGCCGAGCCTCTCCTTCGTGCCAGGTCCAGGTCTTCTCTAGCCCCTACCAGGTCCATGGCTCCACCTACCACGATTGTTTCTGCTAATGGAGTTGAATATGCACTTGAGGAACTTCAATTCATTCGTCTTACTCCCTATGCGAATACGCACGGGATATTTGAACTTCGAAGATACATTTTTCCTGCAGATAAACCAATTCGATTAATGGCGCGACAGAATATTTTTGTACCTATGCCAACCCAAGAACAAATAGTGTTATCAACATCCGACGGTGAAGTCTTTGCAATCTTGGAGACTAGTAAACTTTTTGCTGGAATATATTCATACAATCGTCGCAGTCACCATAAAACGCGGGCAAAAATCAACATGGAAAGCGGCAAGATTACTCTATTGACACTAGATGAAGTTAAGGAAACACCAGTAGGCCGCTTACGTCCACTTCTAATGAGCTTTAGAGTAGTGCGTGTAAACCCCAATTGTCCACACCATTAATTTAATTACAGGAAATTATATGTAAAATTGTTTGTGATCCGAACTTGGCTTAAAATGTTACAAGTAACTAGTAACTACAAATAATAATAAAGTCAATCTATCATGATTGTCCAAGTTTCAATCTTTGTACTTCAAGAAATGATAAATAAGGAATTTGTAGATCTTTTTCGACTGAACAATCTTTTTTTGTTCAATTTTCTGCTTGTCCCACATATTTCGACAGGAGAGCGGAATT
>CAKNXH010001776.1:93680-153307 GCA_932178445.1 Andricus quercusramuli
AAAATAATTTGAATCCTATGAGTAATATTAAATTACCGAAATCAATTAAAAAATTCCTAGGATCTTTTAAAATACCCCAAGATATTTAAAATGCTTCACAATATTTTGGAATTCCTTGAATTTTTGTAAGCTCTTCAAAATCCCTTGCAATTTTTAAAAGCACCCTAAAATATTTTTAATCCTTTGAAACTTCAAATTGTAAATCATCAAAATTAAACAGATTCTAATGTCAAAAATATGCAATAAAAACTTATGCAGGTTAAAGAATTTTCCATTTTAAATCATCAATATTCAACTCCGTTTATTCAAAATATTCTTTCTATGTAATAAAAAATAACCTAGACTGAAGAAAATCATTTTAAATTAAGCAAAATTTTTATTGGAACAAAAGCCATTTCTTTGACTAACATAAGAGCCAATTAATATTTTTCTTCGATTCAAAGAATCTTTTCTCTTCGTGTACGTCTTTTCAGAACATTTTATTAAGATCTTAATCTTAACATTAACTTATTAGCTCATTTCTTTGCTTCTGATGCTTGCTGGAATGAAATCTGATAATGAAATAAGAGTGATTTGTTTACAAATTACTGTAAGCCGACTAAAATTAATTAACTTAGAAAAGAATTAACAGATGAGATTCGTCTTCGTTGTACTCCTACACTGCCCTTAAATAAAGGTCAAGATTGCTAGCCATCCGATTGGGATAAAAATTCATAAAAGTTAGAGCATTTTCAAAATTTTTAAGACCACTCTTTTCATAATTTGTAAATTTTACGTGTGACTGTTCGTTGTATCTGAAAGGAAAATAATTTATTGTAATGACTTTTCTTTGATGAAAAACAAATTACGAGAGTTATATCATTTACAGAATTACTAAAAACATACGAAAATGAAAATTTTAAGCCAAACAACGCACGATACGAAAAAATCCGTCATGAGAAGAACATTGCTTTTTGAACGCCCTATAAAATTCCCATCTAAAACTTTCTGACTTTTCTCGAAAAATCAACAATATAAATTTTGATCGGATATAAATGTAATGAAAAAATCGAGAACAGCTACGAAAAAAAATAATGAAAGCAATGTTGTTCACCCGAAAAAAATACAAATTTGTGATGAATTATTTTTTGATAACATGCGTGGTTGTTGTTTTATTCGTAAAAAACAACAATAAAAATTCAAAAATTCAATTTTTGGATAAGCGACAAATCTATTTTTGGAGAAATCGGGAGGTCGGTGAGCCAACGTATAAAGGAACATGAGAGCAAAGTCAGGCTAAAACATTTTACGCAATCAGCACTAGTTGAGCATCATATCGAAAGAAGATATAGCATTTTATTTGACAAAATAACCGTCATCGCAAAAACGTACAATATTTTTCCAAGTGAACATAGAGAAGAAATAGAAATCTTAAAACACCCTTATAACATCAATAGGGACAATGGATATACTACCAATCCGATTTGGTTTTCCTTCCTCCCGAATTTTTCAAAAAAGACTTGATTAGCCAATCAAGTTCGACCAGACCCCACCATGCGGCGCTCTGACCATTTACAGGCTGTTTTACGTTGAAGTAATCCAACATATCTTAGGTGGTATGTTGGCAATATTATTTTTCGATGGTGATTCCAAATTTCATTTGATCAAATTTAATTTGCCCGTTAATGAACTCTAGGAGATAATGAAACACTGCATATGGGAAAAAGCTTATGAGAGGCATAAAAAACCCATTTATTGCTAATCAACACAAAGAAGTGATAAAGTTGCACAAGATGAGAAATGGATGCCGCACAAAGTAACACGCGCGCACAACCCACAATGGTTTGAAAGCCGATGAATTGTTCGTTGCACACGTACGTACAGGTGATCGAATCGACAACGCTCGCCCGGAGGAATTCCTCGCACACACACACTTTGCACACTCGTTGAGGAGATGTTGTTGCTAACGTCGTTAACGTTAGCACCAGGATGCCCGAAGGCGTTGTGGCTTGTTCGCCTTAAAGATTTGCTAATGTCGTTAACATTAGCACAAGGGTGCCCGAAGGCGATGTGGCTTTGTTTGCCTTAAAGATTTGCTAATGTCGTTAACATTAGCACAAGGGTGCCCGAAGGCGATGTAGCGTTAATCCACCGGAGTGGTGATCAGTACATCACCTCTTCTGCGCAATACGTTGTCGCGATACACAATGTTGACGAAAAGGCACGGATGACAAACGGTTTTTCGGTCAAGAGAAGGAGATCCGTTCGCGATCGTAGCTCGTTTCGCACTGGCCCATCGGCTCGCCTTTCACTCCTCCCCGACGCGCGCAGCAGCAAGAAGAGCCGGAAAAGCTCTTGGCAAGTGGCGCTACTACTCGTCGCGTTCATGGAAACTCAACCTACACTTCACACGCGCTCTCGCGCGAATATACGTTGTTCCGATGGAACACAGGCATTGTATTATAATACATATATACAAGAACAGCATAACCAGAAACCTTAGTTTCAGGTCAACTCTGAAGAAGAGAACTGCATTGTTCATGAAACGTCGGCCAGATTTATAGTTTCGCACATGATTTAAACTTGAAAAAGCTTCAGATTTTAAACTTATTATAATGAATCATTATGAAAGAATTAAGTCGATTATTCATGATATTTGATTGCAATAATCGTGTTGTTGATAAGCGTAGCAACACTAAAAAAGTGTTTATTGTATGTGACTAATCCTTCGTGACACTACTTGTCGCATGTAGTCAGTTATCCCGACTAACCCCCGAGTTACTGAAGGGTCAACTGCTTTAATTTCCCCTATTTTAGTTTCTGCACGGCAGCAGGATCAAATTCGAGTTTTGCAGTTGAAAAGCGGGCATGCGTACATTTAGAAATAATAAAGATGGTAGTGATTGATGGCCTTTGGTCTTTGTTGTGAGGGCCATGTTCCACCACCAGCATATTTACATGGTGCGGTCTGGTCGAGAATCACTACCATCTTTATACATTTATTCTTATAAATCGGTATAATTCGAAAAACAAAATCTAGAAATAATAATCGAGTGTTATGAAGGATGAAAAAACGAAGAATTTCTCATTGATTCCGGTGTTCGGACAAATTTTCCGGAATGCGCATTCTTTTCGAAATTTCAAGCAAGCGATTTCCAACTTTGTCCTTGTTCTGCGTCAAAGTTTCCTATATATAGCCTACCTACGGATAAGCGAAATTTTTCGTGTTCTTCTAGAATTCCGCTGCATGATGTGTTTATAAAAACGCATTTTATCCTGTAAACAAATAAGAAATAGAACTTTTTCAGGATCCTTCCCAAATAATGTTTTCTGAAAATTGCTAGTCCAGCTTTCAATCAGTTTCCTAGGGAATCTTGCCTCAATGCCCTCAATGTTGTTTCGCGATTTTGCCACAAGAAGTTCATGATATATCAACGTACTTGAAAAAATGTAATGCTCTTTCTTCTTGCAGAGTCAAGTTCAGAGTTTGAGGGTCTACTTAATGGTGAACCTATTCCTGGAGTTCCTCGTCGTGAACTTTTTCATTCTACCAACAGACATTCTCCTGTCGAGTCTCAATCTCCTGTCGGATCTCCTCTTCGTGCCAGTTCCAGGTCTATTTCTCCGGCCGAGTCTCCTCTTCGTGCCAGGTCTGGGTCTCCTCGACCTAATGCCAGGTGTATGCTTCCATGTGCCACGATTCTTTCTTCTGACGGAATTACATATGGACTTGACCAACTTCAATTCATTCGGCTTACCTCATATAAGAATCCGCACCGGCTATTTGAACTTCGAAGATACACTTTTCCTGCGGATAAAGAAATTCAATTAGCCGCAGGAAAGAATCTCTTTGTGCCCATGCCAACTCAAGAGCAAATTGTGTTATCAACATTCGATGGTGACGTCTTTGCAATCTTGGAGACTAGAAGCATTCTTGCCAGAATATAGAAATATAATCGTCGCAGTCACCATAAGATGCGGGCAAAAATCAACATGGAAAGCGGCACAATCACCTTAATGACCCGAAATGAAATCAACGAAATTCCAGTAGGCCCCATGCGTCAAATCCAGATGCATTATAAAGTAGAGTGTTTAAACCTTAGTGATTCACACCGTAAATTCAATTACAAAATAATGTTCAACTAAAATTTAAAATTGTTTTTCATCCCAAGTCGGCTTAAAAATATACAAATAACTTGTATTTTCAAATAATAATAAACTCCATGTATTATGATTGTCAAGGTTTCAATCTTTGTACTTTACAAACATTCTAGCACTGACCTTTCAAAATTAGAGGTCTAGTGGAGAGCGAGACTAAGCCTTCACCTTTCTTTCAAGTCTTATGCAATTCAAAATAAATAATGTTTGCAAACATCTTAGGTATTTTTGGCTCCAGACTTCATTTGACTATAATATCTGAGGAAATAAAAGGACCAATTTTTTTGAAGGTTTATTATTGTAGCAATCTGAATTCGCGAGCCAACATTACCTTTCTGTCTGATTACCTCCCTGTATGTCTGTCTGTTTGTATGTTTGTATGTATGTTCGTATATCTGTTGTTTGCTCATTTTTTCTTATCTTGGGTAGTTAGACCGGAACAAAAATTTTCGAGTCACAATCAAGTTTCTAACGATTGAAACAAAAACTACGCGGACTATGGAAAAATACTCCAAAAAAATGTGAAGATCTTTTTATGGCCAACAATTTCGTTACTAATTTTTGTTTTGTTTCTCGCACAGTTTTTTGCACAGTTTTACTGAAGAATGGAATAATTGATTTTTTAGAAAGAATCTTCGATGTATAAAACCGGAACCGTTGGTAAGAAATGGCTGGTTAACGAATCTGTCCTTTTTTTAAGGTCGGTCTGCTCAAATAATTGATTCGAAAGTAATCATTTTCACAGGCGATAACGGCAGACAGACACTGAAATATTCTATGAAAAATGCACTGTTTGGCTACTTATTTACAGAAATACAATCTGTTTTCAGTAAAACGACTTTAAATGGGCTTGAAAGTGTTGAATTGAAAAAAACTCGATTGATGCAAAAATGTCTTATTGCTTTAAATAAATTGTATTAACGTACACACTCAGAGCATATAAATATCTATTAATACAATTCGTTGAAAAAATTAACAGATATGCTGCTTCTCATTAGTTATTAGAGAATCATAGAAAGGAAAATCTGGTTATTTTACGTCTTCTTAAAATTCAAATAAAATCTATCGTAATAATGATTTAACAAGTTTGATACAAAAAGTTGGAAAAATTCGAAGACATCTCATTCTTAGAAAAAAATAATAATAAAATAAATACATCTATCATTTTTTGAATTGATATAAATGTAATCATCAATCAAATGTATGTTAAAATTCACATTTCTACATGTTGGTTTGAGACAAATTGAAAACAGATGCTTTAATGTATATCATGTGGTCTAGATCCAAGGAAAAATTATTTGACAAACTTTTCCAGAAACAAATACTATTTCCAATAATAGCCCCATCTACGGTGTTATTATAGGTAGATTTGATGTCTGCACGACTCCAACATAATTCTATTCGTCTTCGAAACTTAGCAGATACCTTTAGAAGTATGTTCACAATATTTGTAAACGGTTTAAATAATTTGCAGTTATTCTTAGCGAATCGATATTTGACAAAATCGAGTTTTTCCCAAACTAGCCGTAGTTGAGGTAAAATTTTGGCGAAAACCTCATGTATCTTGAGGACACGTAGAGACCCAAGGGTGAAAGCTTTTTGCATCCATCACGCAAGTGTATTGGCATATTTTTCCGCGTGAATGGGACACCCGGATTAAGCTCTGATGATCTAAGGAAAGCAAATGTTTGCTCTTTTGACAGGGACTGATTTTCTGCATTTCTGTGAAAGTTTCCGTACATTT
Source organism: Andricus quercusramuli (assembly GCA_932178445.1). Lineage (NCBI taxonomy): Eukaryota > Metazoa > Arthropoda > Insecta > Hymenoptera > Cynipidae > Andricus > Andricus quercusramuli. Next base: position 99,562 of record CAKNXH010001776.1, read on the forward strand.
TTTTATTGAGTAGCTGTTTCAGACCTCTTCTAAGAGCTGTAACACCTTGTAGTTGGTGAGGAGGCATAAGCGTGTGGGACTAGGGGGTAATTCATGGATATGGATGAGAGGATTCGTATAAACAGGCTGTCCTAGTATGTTTGATTGTAGTATGGTAGAAGGGTGAAGCAGCCTAGCGGAAACGGGCATTTTGGACCCCTGGGTCAAGGTCCCTCCTGGTCCGATATCTAGTTTTGGAATCAGACCGGGGATGACCTGCGGACGTACAGCGACCAAGAAACAGCCCTCATTTGGTATGGTGGCCAACGAACGGGTATTCATTGAGTGTCTCACTTAATGTGGCCTCCCCCTCCCCTAAGTCACGGGTGAACATTGATCGCGTCTGTGTCACTTTGGCACCTAGGTGTACGAAGGTGTCCTAACGGCCTTTCGGGGAAACCGCATGACCTTCCCCAGTATTTGGTCTTATCCCTCCATGCGGGGTTCTGCAGGGGCAAACCTTATATTTCCCCATCTGCTTGTAATATCAAAATGGATCGCGCAGAAATAAAACCAAAATCAAAGGCAGTAGGAGAGAGGGAGGTGGCGGAGCGGGAAGAGAAGTTGGGCTTAAGCAGGTCTGATATAACCCTTTCCTCCAAATCTGTCACTCCGGCTAGACAAACTCAGGTAGCGGCTGTGTCCCCATTCCCCCCGGAAGTTGATGGATTGACGGTTCCCCTGAATGAGGCCATGGAAACGGGAGCAGCCAATAAGAGTGGTAGGGGCTCAAAGGACAACACACCAAGGGCGCTAAGCCTATGAAGAGTCATAAGAGAGCCCAGCAGTCGGCGAACAGGAAGTCGTTGGGGCTGGACTGATAGCTGTGCAGAGGTCTAACCCCCTAACGATGGTGGCAGCGGTTTTGTTGTCAAAAATTTATTTTTCTAACATTTGAACTAATCTATTTATGGTTGAATTTAGAAATTGGAATATTCTGGCAATCCTGAATAAGGCCCGGTTTGATGCGAATAATATATTTTCCATTACTTTCACTCCTTCTATCATTTAAATTTAGCGCCCTTTCGTACTTGAAGCGATACATTTTCCCGCGAAATTTAAATTATGTAATAATTACTAATTAGGACAGAAAATAAGAATTCTTAAATCCTAATTCAAAATGCTCATAAATGTCCATTAAATTCTCAAAGCCCATAAACGTCGAGCATATTCTCATGCTCGTGAGAATTTCTCTGAATACCAAGCTTCCCTCAACGCCCTGAGTCTTTTTTCGCAATTTTGCTACGAAAATAGATTAAATAGATTTAATTTTTTCACGATGATTCATTATGATAAATTAAAATTTTAAAGCTTTTTTGGGTTTCAATTGTGTGCGAAACTATGAATGTTACCGAGGTTCAGTGAACATTGCAGTTCACTTATACAGGGCTGACCTGAAACTGAAGTTTCAGGTTAGGTTGTTCTTATATATGTATTCTCTACGAAGCCTGTAAGTGGGCAGAGCACCCCGTGGTGGGAACCCAAACAATTTGGTTGGCTAATCAAGTCTTTTTTGAAAAACTCGGGAGGAAGGACAACCAATTCGGATTGGTATAATATCCATTGTCCCTATTGGTGTTATTAGGGTGTTTCAAGATTTCGATTTCTTCCCTACGTTCTCTTGGAAAAATATTGTACGTTTTTACGATGACTGTTTCGATATGATGCTGAGCTAGTGCTGATTGCGTGAAATGTTTTATCCTGACTTTACTCTCATGTTTCTTCACACGTTGGCTCACCGCTCTCCCGGTTTCTTCAATATAGACTTTGCCACAAGAACAAGGGATTTTACATACTTTGCTAAAAGAACGTCAATACATTTTATTGAAGTGTATGGAATTTATGGTAATTTATATATTTTGAGAATCGTTTTTTTATAGTATAACTTTTTTCATTAGCATAATTCAAAGTTGATGCAAGAACATAAAAGATTCTTTGGTTCGAGACGAATCGATTGACTCATAATACTAATATATTTCATTGAGGAGTAAAGAAGCTATGGTAATGCATAATATTTGAAAGAACGGTTTTTCATAGTAAAACTTATTTCACTGACATAATTCAAAATTAATGCAAAAACGGAAAAGATTCTCTTGATTCGAGAAAATTGATTGATCAATAATATACATGCACTTTATTGAAGATTAGGGAAGCAATGTTGATTTATAATATTTGAATCACCTGTTTCAAACAGAAAAACTTTTTTCATCGGCATAATTCACCGTTGACGTATGAATAGAAAATACTTTTTGATCATAAATTTTCAAATAGAATAATTATGACAATTTTTTAAAGAAATCATAAAGCTGGAAGTGGGATACGGAGCCACAGAATTTTTCCTTTCTCTTTTCCAGCTCGGAAAATTATCATTTCGAATACAAAATTTGATTTGTCTAATTTGTCTTCGTATTTGAGCATTTTTTGCATTATTTTGTAATTTCTTATTTTTTGTGAATTTATATTTTTTTAAATTGATCAAAATGAAGACTTTGGTTTATCTGTTATTGAAGAAAATAACTAATGCTTCCTCTATGAGGAAGCAAATAGATTTGCTAACGGAAAGAAAAGTGCTTGCTTTCTTTTATTTCTGTGTCTAAAACTCGAAATTTTCAATATTATTAATAACTGTTTTAGGCAACATATTTTTCGGTCGTAAATTTTATTGTATATCTTCTCATTTTTCTCTAAATTTAAATGTGTTATTTTTAATGATACTTTCCGCAATTGAAACGAAAACTACGCATCTCATCAAGAAATCATCAATTAAAAAAAATGTATTTTGAGTTACATTTTTCACGATCAAAACGATTAAAGCATTTTTGATGAATGAACCAAAAAGACGCATTTTCATAAAAAAAGAAATTTCTACCAAAGCGAATGAATTTATGAATCAAAAAGATGAATTAAGAAAAAATAGTTTAATTTTCTGTTAAAAAAGATTTTGGTTGACTTTTCACAATCAAAATATGAATTTTCAACCAAGAAATAAGCTTCTTCAAAAAAATTGAATTCTCAATCCAAAAAGACGAATTTTTAACCAAAGAGGATGAATTTCTAACGAAATAGTTGAATTCTCTACCAAATAGTTGAATTTTTATCTAAGAAAGATCAAATTTGTACTAAAACAGATGATTTTTTGATAAAAAAAGGACAAATTTTTTTTTATAATCGAACTTTCATCCTGAAAAGTTTTCAGTTGAAATATTTCTCCTAAAACAAAGGAATTGAAAAAAAGCTGAAAAAATATTTTAGTTTCCATCCAAAGAAGATTCCGGTTCACTTTCCAACACCAAAACAAGAATTGTAAACTATAAGTTAATTTTCTGCTAAATAGTCAACTCTTCACCCAGAAAGTATGAATTTTTAACAAGATTGTTCAATTTCCAACCAAACAGTTGCATTTTCGTCCAAAAAAAATGAAAATCTTACTAAAACAGGTGAATTGTCAAATCAAAAGGGCAAATTTTCAGAAAAATATTTTTCATCCAAAAAAGATTTCAATTGACTTATGAGCAACAAAATATGAATTTTAAACAAAAGGTTAACATTGCATGGAAAGAGTTGAATTGTTAACCCATGAAGACAAATTTTTAACAAAACAGTTGAATTTGCAAAAAAAAAGCTTTTGCCCTAATGAGGAAAACTATTCGTTTTCGGAACGTTGACGTAAACAATACATTTATGGAGAAACAAATACTTTTTCCTATAATATCACCATCGACAATGCTATTATGGAAAAGATTTTATGTCTACATGACTCTAACATCATTTTTTTGTCTTTGGAACTCAGCATAAACCTTCAAAAAGATGTTCAAAGCTTTCGTAAATTGTTTAAATAATTTGTGGTTATTTATAGCATAACGCTATCCGAAATAATCGCTTTCTTTTCTCAAAGTAGCCTTGTTTAAGGTGAACAAATTTTCGGACTGATTTATGAATGATAAAGATCTCAGAACGATAAGAGTGATACTTCTAATAATTAGGATAACGATTGAGGTATCATATGTGTACTTTAAAGATGCACCAGAATATTCATCACATAAAACGTTAACTGAATTCTTTATTAACGCTTTAATTAGTTTTGCTCTAATTAGAAAAGATGGGACTCATTTATACCCTGGTCTTCGCCTTAACAGTCATCCTGAATTATACTGGTGAATATAATACTATAAAACATATATCTATCATACCTTTTTTTGATAAAAATGTAATCTTTTTCGTTCAAAAATTACACTGAACAACAAAATTTTGGGCCCGGAATGTCTCATTGAAGTGAATATATGACGGTCGAAGATAATCAACAGTATCTTGGACATTATATTTCTCTGAATGTAAGGCTAAAGTTATTATAAATTCAGAAAAAACCTATTTTAAGTAGCTATAAAAATAGTGAAGAAATATAATAATTACGTCAACAAAATTATTTAACTTCGTCAAAAGTCTTTTTCTTCCTACACTTATTTCCAGCGTCTTTAAGAGTAGGAACAACACCTCGATGTAATAAGGGTCTCGAAAAGAAAGTTTTGAAGCATGACTGCAAAATACAAATATTCATTTAAATTTACACCTGCTTATGGTTTACGAGTTACATTATTTGTGATTGTTTCAACTTATTATTAAAATTTATTCGTTTTTTTGTGAATTTTCATATCAGGTTGGTGAGGTTATATAGACACTCTTCATATTGTTTCTACAAGAAAAATTGTATCCGCTATTATTGTACTTACGTTGTCGGGTTCGCTGGTAGTCGAAACACTAAACATCGTTTATTATTTACTCTGCTGTTGTTGCAACCACTAACTCTGCAGTAATGTGGCATTTTTATTAAAAACTTTTATGATGAAACTTGTAAGCAAAACACTTTTAACTGCCAGAGAAGGCGCATTATAGAAAGTAAACTTCCCGTCGAAATACCCGAGCTTCTTCCCCGAAGTGGCAGAGTGCGCTAGTGTCCAGCGTACGGTCGCCTTCCACTCTCCTTAATACATTTTGGTCTGAGCTTGCAGCACGTCTGCTATGAGACACTCGGTGGCAGGACAGTCATACTGCACGAACAGCTGTCATACAAAATTTTTCAGTGAGCGTAATGTGTATGTTTGCATTTGTTGTTCTGCCTTTCAATGTAGGTATTTTCTATACAGATTTATCTTCGAATCACATTGATAAAGTAATCTGAAAATGTTAAGAAATCGTCAGTATGTGAATAGTCGTAGTAAATTTTGTTATGTATGTAGTGAGTGTTTATTTAAGGAAAACATACGGAACTTTACTCCCCCATTGGAAAGTGCATACGAAAACTATTTTGGTTTCAAAATTAGTAATTCGGGTAAACCTTCGAGAAGACGCTCGATAAGAAGTTCGATAAGACCATCAAGCCAAGACTCTCCAAATCCTCCTTATTCTATGCCTACAATATGGAGAGAAGAGAAAGATCATGTGAGTGACTTACTGTTACTTTTGTCTAACTAAATTAAAAAGATTTTCATCAAAAACAAAAGATCGAATAAACTATCCACAAGCGTAATCAGTTACAAGGCCTGTACTTGGAGTGTCAGTACATACAATAACTCCTTCAAGAATGCAAGTAACAACGGTAGATTCACAAGAGTTTTTTGAAAGTCAACCGCTCAGTTTAGAGCACTCATCTTCTGACTGTGAATCGAATTCACAAATAAAAAAACAGCAAATTGAGTTGATCCGTTTTAATGAAAAAGAACTGAATGATCTTATCCGTGATTCTTTCTAAATCTTAGGCAGGAATATTAACTTCTCGCCTGAAAGAAAAAAATCTACTTGAAACGAACGTTAAAATAACTTTTCGAAATCGAGAAGAAAAATTCAGAAATTATTTTTCAGAAGAAAATAGGTTTTGGTTTTGTAACGATATCGAAGGGCTATTTTGCGGACTTCAGTTTGAATTTGTGGTTGATGAATGGCGTCTTTTTATTGACTGTAATAAAACAAGATTGAAAGCTGTACTTTTAAATAATGTTAACGAAAAGCCATCCAAACCAGTCTTTTATGGTATGCGAACTGAAGGATGCTATGACAATTTGAAAATTTTATTTCTGGGTCTACAGTTAGGTTACACTAAGTACATATATGTGCTTTCTATGTCAGTGGGATAGCCGACATAAAGCAGCACACTATACACAAAAAATATGGCCACCACGTATAGAAATTATACCCGGACGAAAAAATGTTATTGCACACCCCATGCTGCTTCTCAAAATGTTTTCCTACCGCCATTGCAAATCAAATTCGGATTGGCTCTAAGTTTTTTCAAGGAACTAATCAAGCAATCTTCTGAGGCATATTCATTTTTGAAAGAAAAATTTCCACATATTAATGATGCAAAATTGAAAAAGGGCGTATTTGTTGGACCTGACATTAGAAAGCTTATGCTTGATGCTAATTTTGAAGAAAAGCTTTTAGACATACACTTAAATACTGGAAAATCAGTAAAAAACGTTATCAATAACTTCTTGGGAAATAGAAAAGCAGAAAATTATCCTGTGTTGGTGAATGAAATGTTAAAAAACTTGAAGGCAATGAAGATTAAAATGTCTTTGGAAATCCTTATGTTGGATTCTCATTTAGAATCTTTTCCTGAAAATCTTGGAGCAGTAAGCGACAAACATGGAGAAATATTCCACCAGGATATAGCTATTATAGAAAAAATACTACTTTTCAATGTGTAGGGCAAAAACTGAAGTAATTTTTGTATTCTACGGCTCAAAATACATATAAAAATCATATTCACTTACATAAGACATTCCGGGCACACATTTTTTTGTTCAGTAAAAAATTTTTTTCTTTGGATTCGAAAAAACTATTCAGTTGAAAAATATTTTTTTTTGTTGATAGAAAATTTATCTTTTGGGTTGAAAGTTCATATTTTTGGTTGGAAATTCATCATTGTGGTTTTTTAGATAACAATTCATATAATTTGTTGAAAGCGCATAAAGATCGAGCATATTCTCACGCTCGTGAGAATTTCTCCGAAAGCTAATCTTCCCTCAACGCTCTCAGTCTTATTTCGCACTTTTGCTACAACAAGTTCTTGTTATACCAACGTACTTAAAACAAATGTAATTTTTTTATTCTTGCAGAGTTAACTTCACAGTTCGAATGTCTACCTAACGGCGAACCTTTTTCTGGTGTTCCTCGTCGTGAAACTTCTGATTCTCCGAAAAGAAATTCTCCTGCCACGTCTTATTCTCCCGTCGAGCCTCCTTTTTATACCAGGTCCAGGTCTCCTTCCCATGTTGAACCTCCTCCTCGTGCCAGGTCCAGGTCTCCTTCCCATGTTGAACCTCCTCCTCGTGCCAGGTCCAGGTCTCATTCCCATGTTGAACCTCCTCTTCGTGCCAGGTCCAGGTCTGCTCCAGCCCATGACAGGTACATGGTTCCCCCTACCACGATTGCTTCTTCTGATGGAGTTGGATATAGACTCGACCAACTTAAATTTATTCGGCTTACTTCATATATTAATTCACACCGGATATTCGAACTTCGAAGGTACACTTTTCCTGCGGATAAACCAATTCGAGTACTCGCAGGACGACACATCTTTATGCCCATGCCAACCAAAGAGCATATTGTGTTATCAACATCTGAAGGTGACGTCTTTGCAATATTGGAGACTAGCACAATTTTTGCTGGAATATATTCACATAGCTGTCGCAGTCACAATAAAGTGCGAGCAAAAATCAACATGGAAAGCGGATTGATTACCTTATTGACACTAGATGAAATTAAGGAAACACCAGTAGGACCCTTCCGTCGAATCCCAATGAGTTTTAGAGTAGAGCGTGTAAACCCCAATCGTCCACACCATTAATTTATTCACAAGAAATTATATATAAAATTGTTCGTGATCCGAATTTGGCCTTAATTGTTACAAGTAACCAGTAATTACAAATAATAATAAATTCAATGTACTATGATCTTCAAGGTTTCAATCTTTGTACTCTTGTAATATTCCTGCACAGACCTTTAAGAAATGAAGGTCTAATAATTGACAACTGTAATTTGGTGATTATGAATTTTTTCTTATTCTTGTGTTTAAAACTAGAAATTTCCTATATTATTTTGAATTCTATTATACTATTAGGTGCGCAAATAAGTTCTCGCTGTTTGTCAATAGATGGCTCCAGCAGTAAGTGCGGGTCGATTTTGACATATCCAAAAAACCAGAAACCAAGCTTAGACTTATGGTAAACAAACCGTTGTGACACACTACTGACCTTTGTTTTAGCGTCATACTTTTGGTTGTGTCCTTTATTCGAAGAAAATGGCTGCTCAAGCGCATCGAAAGCTTGAAAAAGTTTACGGAGATGCTGCACCAAGTGAAAAAACGCAAAGAAGATGTTTGATGTTGAGACTTTTTTCCATTCATCCATTATTTTTTTTCCTTATTTTTTTATATGCATTTTTCAAATTTATTAGCTGTAAGAACGTTAAGCGTCGTTCTTTCGCACGTGAACAACTGCTTCAGCGGCAAAAAATGAAGGGTTTTCTTCATTGCATTGTGATGGGTGATTAAAAATGGATTTATTACAGCAACCCAAAGAGGGGAAAGTCATGGTGACTGCCCGGTCATGCTTTTACGTCGTCGGCTCGGTCGAATATTCACGCTGCTAAGTTTATGCTGTGTATTTGGTGAGGCCAAGTCGGTGTTATTTGTTATGAGCTGTTGAAGCCGAATGAAAGCATCATTGGGAAACAGTATCAACTTCAATTGATGCGGTTGAGCCGAGCACTGTGCGAAAAACGGCCACAATATGAGCAGAGGCAAGAAAAAGTGATTCTACAGCTTGACAACGCTCGGCCTCACGTTGCCAAACCCGTTAAAACCTACCTGGAAACGCTCAAATGGAAAGTTCTACCCCACCCGCCGTATATTTTAAAAATCACTTTTTTATAGTAAAACTTTTTTCATTAAAATAATTCAAAGTTGATTGAAAAACAGAAAAAATGTGTTGATTCGAAACGAATTGATTGACCTATTGTACTCTTACATTTCATTGAAGAGTAAGGAAGCTATGGTAATGTATAATATTTGAAAATACGAATTTCTATAGTAAAACTTTTTTCTTCAACATAATTTAAAGTTGATGCAGGAATATAAAAGATTCCTTGGTTCGAGTCGAATCGATTGACGTACAATATTGCTTATTTATAATATTTGAATCACCTGTTTCAAACAGAAAAACTTTTTTGATCGACATAATTCGAAGTTGACGCATGAATAGAAAAGACTTTTTGATCGTAAATTTTTAAATAGAATAATTCTGACAATTTTTGTAAAGAAATCATAAAACTAAGGAAGGGATAGGGTGCGACAGAACTTTTTACTACCCTTTTCCAGCTCGAAAAATTATCTTTTCAAATACAAAATTTTATTTATCTGATTTGTCTCTGTATTTAACATTTTTTTGTATTATTCCGTAAATTTATGTTTTTTAATTGATTGGATTGAAGACTTTGGTTTTTGTATGATTAAAAAAAATCACTAATACATCAAGTAGTCTGAAAGATCTTAAAATTGAGCAGAATTGGAATCTATAAGAATACTCTCTAAAATATGTCCAGATGAAGGCATTATGTTAATTAACGAAAAACATTGTATTTTTGGAATAGCGCAAAATTTGACGTTTCTTAAAAATGAAATCTAATATAACAAATATTTTACAACGTTGATAAAAACAAGTTAGAAAACTCAAAAACGTCTCATTTTTAGAAAGAATAATGATAAAATAAATATATATTTTATATAAGTTCTATACAAATCTCAAATAAAAAAAAATTATTTTCAATACATTTATCAAGAAATAAATACTTCTTCCTATAATAGCACCATCAAAAATGCTAGTATGGAATAGATTTTATGTCTACATGACTCTAACATAATTTTTTTTTGCGTTTGGAACTTAGCATAAACCTTCAAAAAGATGTCCAAAATTTTCGTAAATTGTTTCAATAACTTTTGGTTATTTTGAGCATAACGCTATTCGAAATAATCGCTTTATTTTCTCAAAGTAGCCTTGTTTGAGGTGAACAAATTTTCGGACTGATTTATCAATGATAAAGATTTCAGAATAATTAAGATAACGATTGATATATCATATATGTACTTGAAAGGTGCACCAGAATGATCATTACATGAACCGTTAGCTAAATTCATCATTAACGCTCTAATCGATTTTTATTCTAATTAGAAAAGATGGGAATTGTTCACACTCTGGTCTTTACCTTGACAGTTATCCTGAACTATATTGGTAAATATGAAAAAATACATTTTAAAAATGTACTATAATACGTATATCTATCATATCTTTAAGAAATTTTAAGTTTTCCGCAAACTGCAATTCATTTATTTGAATTTGTCCGAAATGAATAGGCATTTGATCCAAATTTATTCCGGGGGATTCCAGGAGTTTGTTATAAAAAACGAAATTCAGAAAATGTTCCCTATTGATACGGTATTCTTCCGAAAATCTTCAAAATGGATAAGCGTCAGAAATAAAAACATCAGAATGAGTCAGTATTCCCAAATCCCTCAGCAAAATATTGGCTTGGACTCACAGAATTTACAGAATTCACAGAATTCAAGAAATTTATGGTGTTCAAGAAATCTGTGAATTCTTTGAATTCCGTGAATTTCTTGAAGTGCTAGAATCAATAAATAGGTATATAGAGTTGCAAATTAACCGAAGGTACGTGCTTTTTGGAAGTGCGCCCGATTCTGGAATGCGCATTCGGTTCGAAATTTCAAGCGGGCGATTTTCAACTAAATTCTTATTCCGCAGCAAAGTTTTCTATGCAGAGTCTTCTTCTATTTTTTGTCGAATTTGATCTTTTTTCACAGAAATTTCATCTGCTTCGTGGAAAATTATACTATATCGTTTAAAAATTTACTTTTATTTTATTCAAAATTAATTTTTTACAGAAAATTTAAGTAGTCTATTATTATTCGAATGTTTATTTTTTTAGGTGAAAATTCAGCCACACTGAACTCTTGCTTATTTCAAGAAGCACGGTCTCGTCCATTGGTTTGAATTGAGTATTTTAGCATGACGTCATGAAAATACAGACCCACTCATTTGTCGATTGACGACCTTTCAGTGTCACGAAATAAAATAAATTATCTAAAATTTGAGGTTAGTGTATCAGATCGATTTGATGAAAATCGGGTATCTTAACATCAAATTTCGGATATTGATAGTATTCCATGAAACTGAAAGGTCTTAAACTGATAAAAGGCTCAAACAGAATTCAACAGAATTCCCCAAAAAGGCGTATGCAGTCCCATGTCAAGATTTTCCGACTATGCTAACCTATCTGACATTTCCTACTACCCTAGCATGATCATGACGTCATGCTACAATACTTAATATTCCACGAAATACTTGAGTCGTTTTTTGATTCTATTATATTGATTTCTACTTGGCAAATTGTACTATTTCAGGAAAATGTTATATTTTTTACAATATTAAATTACCTTTCCACACTTCAACAAAAACAATTGAAAAACACTGGCATGCACGATGCGCGAGTGCTTGCATATGCTTACAGCTCACTCATCGATACAAGCCCGGGGCCGCTAATGAAGGTCGCTTGACAAAAATAACCCGACGACTCTCGGTAGAGGTGCGGGCCATTCTAGCCTTGGAGTAGGCAAATGTTTACGATTCGTGCCCCTTAAATTGTCAAGAGTTCACTGTATTGGTTGAAAATCCGTCTTTTTGGTAGGGGTCGCGCACCTAATACGTCACACGTTTTTCCTTTCTTTTGATAAAGGCGAGAATAAAATTGCCGAAATGTATCTTCTTAGTAGAAAATTCTCGTATTGGATTGAAAATTGAATTTTTTTAGTTGAAGATTCCTCATTTCCGTTGATAACTCACTAAACTGTTCCATTTTTTGTGGAGAATTCACCTTTTTTGGTAGGAATTTAATCTTTTTTGTTGAAAAATTATGTGTGTTTGTAGGAAATTAACCTATTCTATTTTCGGTTAAGAATTAATTTCCTTGATTGAGAAAAAACTATGTAGTTGAAAATTCGTTTTTTTTTTACAGCAAATTTATCTTTCCGGATGAGAATTCCACTATTTGGTCAAAAATTGATATTTTTCGTTGAAAATTGGTTTCTTTTGAGTTGAAAATTAATGTTTTCAATGAAGATGTAACTAATCCATTCTCGCTTGAAAATCTATATTTTCCAGTTGAAGATTAATTAACTTTGATGCATTTTGTTTTCAAGTCTACTTTTCAAACTGCAAATTGAACTATTCTATTTTTGGTTTGTAAATTCATCTTTTTTAGTTGAAAATTGAGTAATTTTTTGGACAGTATATATTTTTTGGTAGAAAATTCATCTTTTGCGTTCGAAGTTGTACCATGAATAAGGCACTGTTCAATGCGAATAATATTTTTTCTATTACTTTGACTTCTTTCATCATTCACATTCAGCGTTCTTTCGAATTTGAAGGAATAAATTTCCCGAAAATTTAAATAATGCAATTTTGATTAATAAAGATAGAAAATGTGATTTTTTAAAACATTAAAAATACTCATGAATTCCCATTAAATTCTCAACGCACATAAAGGTCGAGCATATTCTCATGCTCGTGAGAATTTTTCCGAACACCAATCTTCCCTCAAGAAGCCTCGGTGGCTCAGACGATAGCGCGTCGGACTTCCATGCAGGAGGTTCGGGGTTCGGTCCCTGAGCCGGGTACCAATGGAAATTTTTCAATGTACTTCTACAGGGGCTTTGGTGGTTTGGAACCAACCTTAAACGGTAGGTCCCCTCAGAAAAAGCTGGTATCATATCAAGGTCGGGCCCCATGTCGAGGGGAATAGCCTTGGAGGTCGAAGCAGATTCTGTGAAGACTCGAAAATGAGTTAGCGATCTCCTTGTGTAGAGGCAGGCCCTCTCAAGGGACCTCCGCTCGGTAGTCGCTAGGCGATTTCAAGTAATGAACACACACACATACACTCCTTACACCCTAGCCTGCTAGGGAGGCTGCCGAATGGCAGAGTGGGCGAGGATCACTTTGCCTGATCAACAAAGGAGGACGTCGTTTACTGTGCGATAGGTGTGCCTGGCACCTGAGAGGTATAATCTCAGAACGTTGATAACAACGAAAAACCCACGGAGATCCAAAAACACTCGGCGAAGGATGGCCAGATTCGGAGTACTGCCTTGAGAATAAACACGTGTGTGGCACAATAGGCTTCACAGCTTGAGCGCCAGGGGTTGGGACCTCACGGGCCCCCCGCCTACATTACAACTAACTAAATGATTAATCTTCCCTCAAAGCCCTCAGTATTGTTCCCGAATTTTGACACAAGAAGTTCATGATATACCAAATGAACTTGAAAAAAATGTGATCCTCTTTTTTTTTGCAGAGTTATGTTCACAGTTCGAGTGTCTACCTAATGGTGAACCTATTCCTGGTGTTCCTCATCGTGAACCTTCTAATTCTCCTCACAGAATTTCTCCGGCCACGTCCCATTCTCAAGCTGATCCTTCTCCTCGTGCCAGGTCCAGGTCTCCTACATCCGCCAGCATGGTTCCACCTGCCACGATTGTTACTTCTGATGGAATTGTATGTGGACTTGACCAACTTCAATCTATTCGGTTGACTCCCTATAAGAATCCACACCGGCTATTCGAACTTCGACGATACACTTTTCCTGACAATGAACCAATTTATGTAGCCCTAAAAGATAAAAACTATGTGCCAATGCCGACCCAAGAGCAAATTGTGTTATCAGCATCCGATGGTGACGTATTTGCGATATTGAAGACTAGTAGCATTCCTGCTGGAATATATGCACGAAATCCTCGTAATCGCGTTAAATCACGGGCAAAAATAAACACTGAAAGCGGTATGATCACCTTATTGACAGTAGATGAAGTTAAGGAAACACCAGTAGGCCCCTTGTGTCGAATCCTAATGAGTTATAGAGTGGAGCGTGTGAACCTCAATCGTCTACACTACTAATTTAATTACAGGAAATTATATGTAAAATTGTTTGTGATCCGTAGTCGGCTTGAAATGTGACAAGTAACTAGTAATTACAAATAATAATGAAGTGAATGTATTATGATTGTCAAGGATTCAGTCTTTTTACTTTTCTAACATTTTTGCACAGACCATATTAAATTAAAGGTCTAATCATTGACAACTGTGATTTGGTGAACTCAGTCCTGCTTTGGGAAGAAAATTTTGTCGTACATTTTATTGTATCTTGTGTCATTTTTCAAAAATTGAAATTTGTTATTTTTGATGGTACTTTCCCCGAATGAAACAAAAACTACGTATTTCATCAAGAAATGGCAAATGAAAAGTTTTCTAGATCTTTCTCGATTGAACCTATTTTGTTTTTTATTTTTTTTGTTTATCTTGCATAGTTCGTCAGGAAAACGCAATATATTATCATCAAACAAATTTTTCATGAATGAAACAAAAGCTATCCGTCTTATCAAAAAATTGTCAGAGCGAAATTAGAAGATCTTTCCGAGATGAACCATTTCGTTCCTTTTTTATTCGTTTCTTGAGTAGTTTTGAAATGAAACAGAATATTTTATATTTAATTTTGTTTGACGGTACCTCTTCACTGAGAAACTTTAATTTTCAATTAATTTTAAAAAACAAATCGTCAGGGAGAGTGGTTTTAAGTCGGCACAGTAAGAGTTTTTAACGAAAACAGAGGGCAAACAAGGTTTAATGCAACTTTAATGCTTTTGGTCAGGTACCTCCATCCTTTATCTACAATTCTGTGTCGTTCGGAGCAGTCTGGAGTGATTCTTGCGGTCGCAATGCAGCGCAAAGTAAATAAGTCGATTTTTTTCTATTTTTCAAAATGGTGGTCCTAAGCCGGTACCCCCTGGTCCTGAGTCGGCAAATAATTTTTTTCGCCCAAATGCAAGAAAAAGAGCAGGTTGTGTAAGTTTCAGGAGGAAATGGGCAAATTTGAACCATTTGCAATGAAGGAACATGTAGAATATTTTCCAAATGTACTTCTAGGATGAAAACATTTCTCTCGGTTCCGGTTGTCAATCCAGGTAATCGATAAGTAGCTCTGGTAGCATGCTACATCTTTGCAGACACATTTATAAATGATCAGGTTTTCCCGAAATCCTGCTACGCCTTTCTTTGAGCCGCGATGTTTGTGCATCTCTCGCCACATAGGTCCGATTGTCCAAAAAATCCGATGATTTAAGTTAGTTTTTAAGATTTTTTTTTAGTTTTTTTAGTTTTATTTAGTTAGATTTAAGATAGTTATGAAGATCTTGTATAGCGTACTAAAGCAAGTTATTGGCCTGTTATTCTTAGAGTCAGCTAAGTTACCCATCCTCGGCAAGAGCACTGTGCCTCTTTCCACCAGCGACTCTGGAATAGGCTTTTTCGACTTGAGATACCAGGTGATGATGCGGGCCAGATGCTGGTGGGTTGAAGAAAACATCTCCTTCCACCAGAAGGTCTTGATACCATCTGGTGGGTATTCATCCTTAGTTGTTATGAGGGCACTGCACAGCTCCTTAAAGCTATTTATCTTCTTCGTGTGTAGTTCAGTGAATGCTGGACTTCAAAGTCTCCTCTTCAAAATGCCTTGACCTGTCCTTCCGCCCTCGACTTCAACAAATGTTACTTAGTCAATCACACACTGAATGCAGGACACGTACTGTCTTCACTAACCTATCTTTGTGCTGAGTTGAAACATTCGTCTTTTGGATTTATGATTAGCCGTTAGTTTTGCTTTGCGATTTGCATCCGCCAAAGTTCTCGTTGCATTATCCACAATACAACTGATAATCCAGAGGTCGGACTCATTGAAAAATCACCACGAGGCTCGTCATCCAGTTTAGTCAGATGTTTGGCCTTGAGAGAAACCTGGTTGTTGATATTATTCCTTGTCCTCAAGCACCTCTCTTCCCCTACTGAATGCTTGCATGCGGTTAGTCTCAGTCTCATCTCTTTTTCTCTATTACCACCTTGTTCTGGCTATGGTTGAGCAGGCGCTCCGCTTACATAACCTCTTTTCCAGAGTTCCTCGGCACGGTTTGGCAGACGTTGATGCGGAAAATGCGAGAGCTCTGGGTGTTTCTCGGACCACAGATAATTATGTCGTGCCATGTAACCTTCTCATTTAGAGGCAATACTGATATATTAGCACATTAGCAGACTGTCCCTAAGTCAATTCGTCCAATCAAAATTATTGAGATTTTGCCGGTTCATCGCATTGTGGACCAAACAAATGTCGCAAGCCCTGATCGTTCGATTGTCTTGAACGACACTTACTGCTACTATGTTTGGTGTTGTCATTACTGTCCCTACGAACAGCTAGGGAAAACGGTTTGTCCATCCTTGTAGAGCCTCGCATGCAAGGGCAAGGCTGACGGTTGCAGATAAATTGATGCAATTCGGAGGTCTTGTTTTCACCATTAATACTTAAAAACTGACAAAAGGATTTCTAAAAATGTTTTATTCTGGTTTTCTTTACCGAAAAGAGGAAAAAATAGTAATGCTCTGATTCACAAGCAATACTTTTTTTGGCAAATTTACATTGCATACTTGTTGGTTTTATGAACAATTATAAAATTCAGGCGTTTAAGGCTAGAAATAAGACGTTTTTCCATCAAAATTGTTCCGAATTGTCCTAACCGTAATGCCAAATTAGGTTACTTTATTGTTGAATAACATTCATTAACGTTATCGAAAAATAATCAAGTTGGTAGTTGGGAGTATACTTCAAATAATAAATAGAGAATAAAATAGAGCAGCCTCGGAATGCATTGAAACTTTGGTTGATGAAAGGCATTCATTCGGAAAAGTTTCAGAAGATGAAAGGAGACTGAATATTTTGAATGCTAGAGTGGTGAATGATCTCAAGGATAAACAATCACGAGAAACAATACACGTAAGAAAGCTAGATATTTTATGTGTATTTGCTTATGGTCTGATTATGAATCAGATAGTTGAGTGCTACGCCACAGTTGGTGGTCAAAAGAGTAGAGTAAAAGACATCTTCTGAGACGCTTTGAATGATACTGTAGATACTTGCGAACATGGAGAAAGAATAATTCTACTGGGAGATATGAATTGTTGGTTGGAACGGGCAAGGTGCTGCGTAACTCTTAGTTTAAAAAGTCAACTTAGGACAGGGATGGATAAGAACTGAGACACAAATCGGACGAGAATCAAGATGGAGAATTGACAGAATCCGGAAGGGCGTGTAGAATTTACGAATAAAATAAACGAACGCCTAGATAGAACAACTTGTGAGACGCTGATACACAATAAAGCTATGGAGGCCGCATGTGCAATGTTCCAGGAGTTATGAAATCCGCGTAGCCGCTATAGGAAAAAAACAAGTGTTTCTAAGAAAATTGAATATTACAGGTGTTAGAGATGATGAGAGAATTAGACTAGTAAATGATTATAGGGACACAAACAGAAAAGTAAAAATACTAGTTGAAGAAAGTGAGGGTAAAATCAAAGCGGAAGGACAGAAGAGAATTCAAAACGGTTTTGAAGGAAACAATAAATTATTATGGGAATTGGCAAATGGTGATAAGAAAGGCAGCAATGGTATAGAGTTAGTCGAAATTAGAAATATCAAGGGATGAAGCGGAAAGGGACACATTAGGAAAGGGACAAATTACAGACATAGCCGGATCAAATTCACGTTTCTTAATGAAAATACAGACATGATATGATATGTCGGACTACCGAACAGAAAACTTCGGATTGATCCCAAAATTGTGATTATTTCTCCAGAATTGGAGCAAAGAAGAAATGTCGATTAGGTACCTACGCACGAAATTGCAAAGTTTTTTCTAGTCTGTTAGAATTCCGTTGCATGTGTCCATAAAAGACCATTACATTCTTAAAAAAATGGAAATACAAATTTTCCAGAAACCTTGCCGAATAATGTTTCTTGAAGATTTGCTGATCCAGCTTCCAATACGTTTTCTAGGAGAATCTTTCCTCAATATCCTCAGACATTTCTTGCCATTTTGCAACAAGAAGTTCATGAAATGCCAACGTACTTCAAAAAGTGTAATCCACTTTCTTCTTGCAGAGTTAAGCTCACAGTTCGAGTGTCTACCTAATGGTGATCCTATTCCTGGTGTTCCTCGTCGCCAATCTTCTCAGAATTTTTTTGAAAGATAACATTCTCTCCCCAAGTATGATTGACCTAACAGTTCTCATCCTCCTGCTGAACCAGGTCCAGGTAGAGGTCTCCTCCAGGCCATGCCAGATGCACGACCCCACCTACCACGATTGTTTCTTCTAACGGAATTGAATATGGACTTGACAAACTTTAATTTATTCGTCTTACTTCCTACAAGAATCCACGCCGGCTGTTCGAACTTCGAAGATACACTTTTCCTGCCAATAAACCAATTGAATTACTCGCAGGACAGAAAGTTTATGTGTCCATGCCAACCCAAGAACAAATTGTATTATCAACATCTGATGGTGATGTCTTTGCAATATCGGAAAATAGTAGAGTTCTTGCTGGAATAAATGCACCTAATGCTTGCACTCGCAATAAATCACGTGCAAAAATAAACATGGAAAGCGGCATGATTACATCATTGACCCCAGACGAAATAAAAGAAACTCCTGTAGGGTACTGGCGTCAAATCATATTGAGTTTTGTAGTAGAGCTTGTGAACCTCAATCTCCCACATCAGTAACCGAGAAACCCTCCACCTTCGAACAATAAAATGTTAGAAGAACGTATCGCCGAAAACATATCGCGGACCGACAGCCCAAGAATGCTTCGCATGTCATAACTTGGGACATAAAATAGGGCAGTCTCCAGAGCGAACAGACCACAAACCTTACTGTTGCGGCGGCAATGTGCCTACGGTGAACAATCCTGATTGCCCCAACTGCGGGGAACTTCGAACATGGTCGGAAGGCGAAGCCAGGTCAGAGAATCTTTCGAGGAGGAGAGAAGCTCATACAGCAGTTGGAGAAAATCTACCCTGCTTGCCGCCGCCACGGCAGACTGGCCTGGTATAGGCAACTTTCCGGAGAAAGTAACTAAGAACCTCCTTCGTACAAGGAGACTTCGTCCCTTCTTCTGAAGTTAACCCGTTCATTCACAATTCCTTTCTAACCTGTTTAAATATTTTTTTATTTAGTTTTTTGCAACAGGATAGACTATATTATTTCATACTGAAGTAGTGCCTTTCCGCTTATCATGGAAGGCTTCTTTTTTAATTTTGAAATGTTTCTGGAATGACGTATTTATCGTAAACCTCAAGCCGTTTATACGCTGTCAGTGATGAGAGGGAGCGGGAGCATTACAGATAACGAGAAAGATGGGGATCCAGCAAAGTTAGCTCGAATTACCGTATTACGAACTGCTAACCGAATCCTCCAATCAGACATGAGATTGATGACCGAACGACCGCTATGTACCACGGGGTACGTCCGTAATGACGGACTTCAATCTGGGCATATATCGAGTCACTAACCATCGAACACCTGAAACTTGAAACTGTATATGGGCGCTATAATAGTGCCGAGTGATCGCGAACTTCAAATTGTATCACTAGAGTCGTTCAAACATTCCTTTTGTTAACATTATAGAAGAATCTTCACGTACTTGCCGATACATGATTTCACGCAAATTACCCTCGCGTTGATGTTCAGCTGATGTAAATGCGGCATTCGTATTGACGGGTGACATGGTTCTAGCTATCCGGCCTACCCTATTGGCTGATCCTAGCAGGCTGGTGGAAAGGCTCCTTGTCTTCCGAAAAATTTCAGGAGCGACCATCACAATGGAGAAGACAATGGTGGATTACTGAGCTTCCTGAGAAGAAATTGTAAGATCCAGAGAATCGGCGTTAATAATAGCACGGTTCGGTTCTGATTCCCTTGGAAAAGTAAGTTAGGATAGACTACGTTTGTAATTAATGAAATTGAGATAAAGAATATGATCAGAACACTCTATAACCTAGCTTCGTCGACTTAATTTGTAATAGTATTTGTGAAAAGTGTTATTCGGGTGCTCTCTTCTTCCTGCGACATTCTTATAAAAAATCACGGAATGCTCTCACGAGATCTAGTTGACGTGCCAAAGATGCTTGACATTTACGGGCTCGGCATAAAATTGTAAATTTCTGAAGGAAATTCGTGCCACTTGTTAAATTAGAAGCGAACTTTGATCTCTAACTCGATATAAATGGTGCATCACGCACGTAATTCAGATTCACTACAATTACCTTTCTTTTTTTGTGAAATTGAACTGCACGTATTCCTTCAAACAGATATTACTAGTAGCTTAATACGAAATTTTATTTCTCTTGATTCAAAAGACGACTTGACGCGGCATAAAAAATGGCAGCCACAAATAGACCTTATTCTCGCTGAATTAAATAACCGGTGCCAGTGATGAGTTGTATAGCTTAAAGTTGGAAAAGTCTCTTGTACAATATAGAAATGTCCTTGAAGAGTACGGAGTCAATGGATGGCACCTTAAATCAACGAAAACAATATATACAGGCAGTAAAGCAAGTTTAAAGGTTGATGGGAAACTGAGTGACTGGTTCGATATTATGCCAGGCGTGAACCAAGTATGCGTTATGTCCTTATAGCTATTAATCATATTCATTAGGGGAACCACACATAACAATTTTGTGAGGCTCTTCACTTTGGGTGATCGCTAGAGAGATTGATCAGCAGCCTGTGTCGGATCAGTGTTGAGGAACGAACGTGTCATTGAATTAGTTAACACGAGAATTCTATATCAATCTACAAAATCTATACCCCCGACTTCACATTACTCCTCACCCAGCAAGTCACGCCTTCCCCGAAAGGAAAATTCCTAATGCTGGGTGTCTATCCACTGGGCCGATTCAAATTCCAGGCGTTTTCCCGGTTCTTCAAGGCTAATTCCCTGATTTTCCAGGAAAGTAAAAACACACTTAAATGCTTCATCACATATTTATTATCATGAACATAACATATTACATTAAAAAAACCAGCATATTATATAGTTTAGCATACATTTTTTATATAATACTTCTTTTACTCTTCTGAAGATTATGTTAAGGAGTAATAATACTGCATGAATTTAGTCAACTCATGGAACTTAATTTTGAGTAACTGAGCTACTCAATCAGATTATAAAATATGAAACGATAACTGGAGTCTATTTCTTTGGTAGACATTTGATTTTGTCTTCAATCTCAACAGACTTTTCAGCAGCATCTTGTAAAATTTGTTGTTTCTTAACATTTATTTTTTTTTCTTCTTTACGAATTCTAAATATTTGCCATGGGCATTTTTAGCTGTTTAAATCACGACTTTTGTTATCACGACGGATTGAACACCACCGGCAGCGTTAATTGCGTCGTACGTTATACGTAATGCTACGAGGCTTTGGTGACCTTGGTTTTCTATTATACAATCAGAAATAACTGAAAATCCTCGCTCAAGAACCGCATTTCCGTGCGACATAATTAATATAAATTTTAAGAATTCCACAAGATTTCCAAAGGCCTTCATTTCTTCAATCTTTTCGGAAACTTGCTATTTTTTGGTCAGGCAACTCTTGTTTAATAGCTGCAAGTGCAGTTTTGGTTTTAAAATCTAAATCAATGTCAGATGGACAAATGCATATTTGTTTCCAAGCTGACATTTCTCGATCCATGGAAACTCTCTTTTATAACTCGAATAAATAGGAAGTGAATTTCAGCTGTGATCCCATTGGTTGTTGTAAACCGTTCACCTTTTAGAAAAAATTGAAGTATTATGAAACTACATATATGTACTTACAACTATTGTATAACCAGTAGATGAAAACCTCTACCGTTTTAATTACATGGTGGCCGTTTTAATCGAACGAAAAAATTCTAACAAATTTTTATAAATTATAGAGTTCGAAGATGCAGATTCAGTTCCAAAAATATAAATCCACGTCATAATTTTCAATGCTCTAAATTGGAGAATCAATTACTGAATTGAAACCTCATTAAAATTATATCATTTCAAGCAATTTCAAGCTAGATATACAGGGTGTTTTTTTTAACTTGAGACAACGAAATATCTCAAAAAATACGCATCCTACGGAAAAAATGTCTGGAATAAAAACTTTTTATTTTCGAGGGGGAAAAAAGATTTGTTAAAATTTACCCTATCCCCACCCCCACAGGAGGCAGGGGTGGGGGTAACTTTGTAATTTCAAATAGCAACCCCAATTTTTTATCACAGATTCAGATTCTCCTTTACGAAATACATAAGTTTTATTCGGAAAATTTGTTCTGATTCGCGATAGATGGCGCTGCAATTGCGACAAACGAAATTGTTGACACTACTTTTAGCTCTACCCAGGAATGACGACGCGGACGTAGTAGTTGTCTATTCCCTTCGGGGTGCTTAATTTCGGTGAGTACCCTTGCCTCTCACCATCCATCGGGGTGCTTGAACTTTTGGCAACGGGACAGTAAAAGTGATAAAACTGTCGAAAACCATTCCCGA
Source organism: Andricus quercusramuli (assembly GCA_932178445.1). Classification (NCBI taxonomy): domain Eukaryota; kingdom Metazoa; phylum Arthropoda; class Insecta; order Hymenoptera; family Cynipidae; genus Andricus; species Andricus quercusramuli. Next base: position 122,124 of record CAKNXH010001776.1, read on the forward strand.
ATGCAGTTGGTTGACGACAGTCGATTTTGGATGTAGACATTACATATCATCGAGTCTCCACTGTCTACAATCCTCGACGTCATTCCGGCCGAGCGATAACCGCGTCTGTCCGTGCTTAACATTTATTCATTAGGAAGGTTGATTGTGTTGATTTGATTTGGGTGTGTTGGTCAAGCACCCCGATGGATGGTGAGAGGCAAGGGGACTCACCGAAATTAAGCACCCCGAAGGGAATAGACAACTACTACGTCCGCGTCGTTATTCCTGGGTAGAGCTAAAAGTAGTGTCAACAATTTCATTTTTCGCAATTGCAGCGCCATCTATCACGAATCGAAACAAATTTTCCGAATAGAACTTACGTATTTCTGAATCTGTGATAAAAAATTGGGGTTGCCATTTGAAATTACAAAGTTACCCCCACCCCTGCCTCCTGTGGGGGTGGGGGTGGGGTAAATTGTAACAAATCTTCTTTCCCCCTCGAAAATAAAAAGTTTTTATTCCAGACATTTTTTCCGTAGGATGCGTATTTTTTGAGATATTTCGTTGTCTCAAGTTCAAAAAAACACCCTGTATAAAACATTGAACAGTTATATTTTTTTTATAAGCTGAACACTTCTTAAATTAAAAGTTAAATTATATTTATTTTAAAAAGCTCAAAAATCTTTGAAATTTTTTCAGAACTTCTAAACATCTTTTTAAGTGATTCGAATTTTTCCTATTTTTTTTTTAAATCCTGCAAAGTAGAAAATATTTCCTTAAAATCGTTCACAATTATGTGTGACAATATTGTAAATCTTTCTGAATGTTTCTAAATATTCTCTTGAAATTGATTTTTCAAAATAAAAAAGCATTTTCAATTTTCTAGAAATCTTAAGGAAAAGTTTTTTTTTCTTCTGAAGTTTTTTTGTTCGTAGTTTTGAATATTTGATTCATAATTACTGATTTTAAATAAACAGTCAGATATTTCCAAATATTAAGTAATTGTTCTTTTTCTTAATTAAAAAATTTCAGATTAATTTAAATTTTAACTTAAAATTGTTTTAAAAATGAAACATTTTAGACTAAAACAATATTTGAAATTTATTAAAAGCCTTTAATTATGAATATATTATTTCGAAGTTATTTTAAAATTGAAAATATTTTATTAAATTTCAATGGATCGCTTAAATTTGTTTAACTAGCAAGACTTTCCAATTGAAACAGTTTAATTTTTAAGGTTAAAATCTGAAAATTCTAAAATTCAGAATTGATTTCGAGTTGTCTTGTCAAATCAATTTATTACTCACTTTTTAATCCTGAAAGTACAGTTCAATTTTAAAAATCATGAATTAATTTATATTCACAACTGATCAACTAAAAATATTTTTTATCCAAAATCTTCAATTACAAGCGCTTCTAATTTTAATTGTTCAAGTCTTTCAAACTGAATTTAAAATTCTTTTAATTAACATTTACGCTTGAAAATTAAAATCTAAAATGGAAATTTTTTAAAGTGGAAAATTTCTAAATTGCGCATTCCAAACTGAATGATATGATTGAAGAAGACAACAATTTAAATAATTATTTTAAAAACTTTTGAAATCAAAGTTGAATAGATTTTTTTTCTCTACAAATTTGTAAGATTCCCGGTCAAAAAATAAATACACTGTCATTTCCCGGTTTTTCCCGGTCTCATGAAATTCTCGGTTAAACCCCGGTTTCCCGGTTCAGCGGGAACCCTGAATTATATAAATCTGAACGAATGAAAACAGAAATGTTACGCCAAACTAATTAAAAACACAATTTTTACTTTCTTATGTTCAATAAAGTTAAATGATTAGTAAAAAGCACGCCAATATTTCATAAGCCACGGAATTAGTTTTGATACTCAAGAGTTTTAAAAAGTAGTTAAAAAAGTATTTAATTCAATAGAAATAAACAAAAAAAATTTACTCTAGAGCAATTTCTGCGTTTTCACGTTAAGCGGAATGAAAATATAAACAACACAGAAAGGTCAATAGCGTTAGCCTTCTTCGTGGAATTGAAAACAAAACAACACTGACGCGAGAAAAATTTCCAAAGTATGTAAGCTAGTGGGTTGAATTGAGACACTTACCTTTGATTACCATGTACATAAAAAGACAAAAGGCTTTCAATTATTTTATTTCATTGACAGGTCTCCGTAGATTCCAATTCAGTGTTTAGTCCACGAAGGAATAGTAAGGAGTAGTATCCCTGTAAGTGGGGAGTGGGACGAGCGACGTCCAATAATTCGCTAATGCTAGCTACGAATGAAAACTCGTATGCTCCCCCGTTCACATGCGCACTGGCGGTTGCCATGCCAACGATGTCAACACGCGTTGGAAGTTTCGAACTTTTGTATTGAACGAACATAAACAAACGAACATAACCTACATGTGCATCGAGATGTCAAAAGGTAACATATTGAGTGGGTATAACATGTGACTGCGAAAACAGCTCTGCGCATGTGCATTGGGGAGCATTCGAGTTTTCATTCGTAGCTAGCATTAACGAATTATTGGACGTCACTTGTCCCACCTCTGCTCACCGAACACATAGGGTGATACCACTCTTTACTATTCCTTCGTGGTTTAGTCGAATCTCACAAGCAAAAGTCTACGTGCGCCATAACCCGTTTGAAGTTTCTTGAAGGTCAGGTTAGTTAGGATTGGTACCAACTGCGCGAAGCTTGACAAAACCAAAAAACTAATCTAAGGCAACAAGATGTCTTCTGCACAAGAACTTCCTTTTAAAGAAGTGCGATTGACTAAAGGTTTGTTGATGACGAAGTGACCAATCACCGCGCAGTTATGCTCAGCTATGTGTTTCTTGCGCGTAGATCGAGACGCGAGAACGCGAGCGCAGGCGCAGATTTCATCGTGTTTTTCGGTACGACGCGACGGATTCCAGGATTTAAACAAAAATTCCAGGCGTATTCCGGTTTTCCCCCGAATAAAAAATTCCAGGCGTATTCCCGGTTTTCCAGGTTTTTCGCGGTAGTAGACACCCTGCTAATGATATAATACAAAAATAATACTATGAGCTGAGTCTTCTGGAGCTCTTGAATCATACATTTTTTCAGTTTGTTCTCTTGAGCTTTTTCGCAGTTTGTGAGTTGCAATTTCCAAATGTGGGATATTATTTATGCAAATTTTGTTTCTGAATATTTCTCTAAAAATTTGTAAAAACTCTGTTTGCAACTTTTTGACCAAATGTCGTGAAAATTGCGAAAGCGTTACATTTATAAACCTTGACCATATCAAATGAGGTTATGTATGTATTTATCTAGTAATAAATATTAAACACTATCCGTACAATCAATTTGGTAAGTAGAAGTTTCTAATTATTTAATTCTTCAATTTTTCCAAGAAACAAACTTTAATTTTGCAAGTTTACCAAATTTTAGGAAAAATTCGACTAAGTGTAGGAGATATTTAGAAGTTTTAAAAAGATGCAAAAATAATTTTAAAGTTAGAGAGATTTAAACTCATTTAAAAGAAAAGTTTTCGAAGGATTGTTTTTATTTTGCAGAATTTTTTTAAAATTTCAGAAAAAAATGTGTATCATTTTGAAATATATTTGGAATTTTTCCTTGAAATTTCAAAAGTAATTTAGAATTTCAAAATATATCAAAAAGTTCAAAACAAAATGTAGATTTTTCAAGATTTCAAAGTAAAATTAAAAACTTTTTTTTAGATTGTGAAATGTTTCATGATATTCAGTTTACTTGAACCGATTAAATGTCTGCTGGACTTTCCGCTAAGTTGTGATAACTTTGGATTTATTATTATTACTTTTATTTTCATTGTTACATAAGATCTCCTAATTAGCAACCCCTCATAAAGAACAGTATGAATTTACCTAGCCTCTTAATCCCTTCAAATCGCATTTAGTCATTTGTAGATAATCCCTCAGTAGCAACAAAAATCCGTAATATTTAATTGCCTATAGGCATCACAAACTAAAATAAAAAATGCATAGTCTTCCCTGCTGTTTTCTGTGTGATCGCAAAAAAATCACACTCAAACCCGAACAATAGCAAAATAACATGCATGCTAATAATTGTTATCAATAATTATTATAAATATCAAAAAATATTATCACATGAATTCGTTATACAAATATGAGCAATAATTGAAATATTGCAAGAGATAAAGTTGGACGAATACAGATCCGTTTTCTCTGAAATATTTGTTTAACCTGAGATAATAACATGTAGAGATAATTTTTTAATTGACTTAATTTGTTCGATGGCATACAGGTATACACGAAAGTGAAACAGAACACGTACGTGGAACTTTATTATTAAATAAATAATTAATTTTGTTTTAAAGCTTTAATTTAGGAGTTCGTGTGACATAGTGACTGTAGCAATGAATCATATAACACGTGAACATTCTTTCGGGGGGTAGAAGGTCAAAAAGGAGGAGACAGCAAATTAAAATTGACCACGTGAAACATAAAGAGTTTGCTTCGACAAATATGAAAACATCCTGAAAAAATTCGTTTTCTCCCTAAATCAGTATCATCTACTGTCATCTGCTGTCACCTACTCTAATAAAAAATGAGGATCACCGCCGTTACTCTATTCCTCGCTTTTACCGCTTTCCTCGATTCTATTGGTAATTATATAATTTTTATTCATTTAAATTTTGCTCGATCTACACGTTTATGCATGCTTCGAGTTTTAATTCATGTAAAATTCTTGAAAAAAATATATTAGTGCAAGCCCCAGTAGTTCACGTCCGATTGAAAGCTCACAAACCATTTGAACTGTTTAAATTAAAAATTGAACAATTTTTTAAAATTCCGTAATATCTGTCCGTCCATTTAAAATTAGCAATTGAGAATCATATATTCGGAAATAAACAATTTCGAACTGAATTTTAAAAAATGGAGAGCCTTGAATCGCTAAAATTTGAACTTATTATTGAGAGGCTCCAATCGACTTATACGAAATCAAATGGAATAATCAAATTAAACATTAACTATTTTCAATACATATTTGATATTTGAAAAGCATGTATCTTTTTTTTATTTACACAGGAACGTCGTCAGGTATGCCGCCCAAAACAAGGGACTTTCTGGCAAATTTTGGGATGAGTAACGATAATGAGAATCAACAAGGTAACCCTCATACAAATTTAAATTAATAACATAGGCTTTAATTTATGAACAATTAAAATTTGCAAACTGTTAATAATCTCTTGAACGAGGAAATATTCTACACGCATGGAACCTCCTTTCAAATGTTTTGAAGAAAAATGTTCGAAAACGTATACCATTACGCAATTTCCTTTTCTAATAAGCCAATTTTTTGTAGAAAGTAGACAAGCTATCCTTTTGGAATCTTTTGAAACCTCTTGCTACCTTTGGAAATATTTTTAAATCCATTGAAGCTTTCGAAATCCTTTTGAAATACTTGACATTTTTGGTGTTTTTCTGTGAAACACTTCAAACCGAAGAATTTGACAGTTCATTTTGAAAAAAATTCTAGTTGAAATTCAAATCGCCTTATGAACTTAAAAGATAGTATACATTCTTTGATCAAGAAATATCAATTTTCAACAAAAAAATTGATTCTCAACAAAATAGTGGAATTTTCAACCAAGAACCAAAAATACAAACTAAAATTACGATCTTCACCCAAAAAACGTGCGATGTGAAAAAAATCAAGATGAAAAAGAGGCTGCTTCTTTAACACTCTACAAGATTTAAAAATCGGTCATTGCATTTTGCGGTCAAACTATACAAGATACGAGGAAAGATGATGAAACCAAAATTTTGCACACAAAAAATATCTAAAAATTTGTTAGCAATTTTTTTTGGTACGACGATTTGTTTTTTCTTAATCGGAAAAAATAGCATTGAAAATAAAAAATTAAATTTTGTTGGAAATAATTGGCAGATAGGAATATATGAACTCCTATCAAATATAACGCTGCTGAAGACTAGTGACCTTCTCAGCATAAAACACCAACCAGCTGTGATTCTTGGTTCCATTTACGTCCTTGCACCCCTCCCCCTACTCATTATCCGAAGTTTGGTAGGACTGACTTTATAACTAGACACTTCACCCTACGACGACTAACTACTTAACTCGGACATGACTTCGATTCGGAAAATGAATTTCTCGCATAAAGGTGGTAGTTGGAAGTACAACTGGAACAACTAATAACACAAACAATAAAATAGACTCGGAATAAACTGAAAATTTGACTGACGAATGGCACAGCGACAATAAAAACGCAGACAATGGGATGTCGAAAAGCAAACTTGAATTATGGTCAGGAGTAGATAGTGAATCACAAGGTAGCCAAGGGGTCGGTTTGATTATGAATGACAGAGAACAAGAACAAATTAAGAAGCACGAATTTGTATCTCCCAGAGTAATGGGGGGGATAGGCGAGGTTCCTGTCACAGTTTTCGACTGATAGGCACGAAATTTCGCATACATGTACTTTGGGCTCCCGGATTGGTCGTGAGAGTTGTAGGGGAGTGGGCGCAGATAGGGGGAAGGGCACCGCCACAGTTTTTGACTAATCGGTACCAAATTTTTCACATAGATGATTTGGGCTCCCGGACGGGTCATAAGAGTATTCGGAGGGGGGCTGCGGCTAGCCATCACCGAGGTTGAAGTCCAGTTGAATTTTAATTTCGAAAATGAATTATCAAACAAGAAGCAACGTTTTTGCAACGAAACAATTGAATCTTCAATCAAAGAGATGAATTCTTTTTTTTACTTTCAACTGAAAAAAAAGATAGATTTACAACCACAAATGGAATAGTTATCTCCTCGATGGGTTCCTATCACCACTACGCAGCGCGTCCTCGGGTTGCAGTTAGAGTAACAACCCGTAAGGCAGAACAGCCCCTAAGGTTAACTGCGAATACAAGAATAAGCAGTCGCGGACAGCCGAAGGGAACCAGTCGTGGGTGTGGTGAGCCCAGCCAAAGATATTGGCCCAGCACTGGTGGAAAATAGGTACACGACAACCATGGCTTGGGAGGACCCACCCATTCACGTTCATACGCAATGGGTGGGCCCTGGCAACCCGAGGTGCAGCGTGTATCCACCTAGAAACACTACCCGAACCAAAACAACAAATCTTGTAAGGGAAAAATACTGCTGCCCATTGGACACCGCAGCGATGGTACTGCCCGCAAGGGATGTGTGGAATGATTCGCCTGTATAGGGCCAAAGGGGTATTGATGCCAGTAGGCGCGCTGCCTTGCAGGGGGATGTTATGATACGAGGATGAAACTGTAATGTGTCTGACGACAAGTTGACATGGTGCTTGTCAGATTCGGAAAGCTCCCATACTTAGACCTAGGGAGGTCTGGGGGTTATCACTCCTGGGACAGTGGACCCACCTACGATCGGAATAGGATCCAAACGTGCGGATTATCTTGAAACTACCATGGCAAATGATTACAAAGCTGACTTAATAGCACTTCAAGAAACCTGGTGGCCGGGCGATTTCGCGTCAATTTCTAAGGATAACTATACTTTTTACTATGGGGGAGCTAAGAAGTTCAGACTGGGGACCGGTTTTCTTATTAATAAACGAATTTCGCAAGCGGTTATCGACATGCAATTCATTAACGATCGGTTATCATACATTCTACTAAAGGGTAGTTTCAGCAAACAGGTATTAATCAATGTGCACTGCCCCACCGAGATAGGCCGAGAATAGGATCAGAAAGTTTGCATGACGTCAGGCATAATGGACTAGAGTAATAAACTTCGCAGCTTCAAAGAACCTCGTTGTCAAAAGCACATATTTCAAGCATAAAAACATACATAAGGCTACCTGGACATCACCAGATGGTGTCACTTACAATCAGATTGATCACGTTCTAATTGAAAGAAGACGTTATATAAACATTCTCGATATAAGCTCGTATAGGGGAGCGGATTTGAATTCAGACCATTTTCTCGTGATAGTAAAACTAAGATCTAGGCTAGCGTTAAGTAAGAAAACAAGCCGCACAGAGCCAACAGTTCATTTCAATATAGATAAGTTCAAAACAGCAACAGAAACATTAAATTATCAAGTTGAGATTTCTAATAGTTTTGACGCTCTCCAAGAACAGAGAGATGATAACAATAATTACAAGGAGTACCCGTAAACCCTGTGGAGCAATATGAAAAAGGCGATAAAGACAGCCGCGAAAGTTACGATATGTTTAAAGAAAGTAACCAAAAGCAAACCATGGTTTGACGAAGAGTGTAAACTCTGGTTTGAAAAACGTCGGAAGGCCAGACTAAGTAGTTTACAAAATAAGTGCGATCAAACACATGAGAAGTATCTCGAGATTAGTAACATTACAAATAGGCTTTATAGATCCAAGAAAAGGGAGTGAGAAAAGAATGAAATACTAGCAATAGAAACTCATAATAAACAAAGCAACCCGCGTAAGATGTACAGGGGAATCAATTTTATAAGGAAAGGCTTTCAAAGTGGAACGGAAGTAACGAGGGACGAAAATGGCAATCTAGTAGCCGATGCGACAGAGAGACTGAATTTATGGAATGACTAGTTCGATAAACTATTAAATGTACGCGAAGCCCCCGTTGAAGGTAATCTCGGTGAAATCCACACTGCTGATCTAATAATCGATGATCCTGCTGATATAGAAATAGAAATGGCCATAAAGAAGTTGAGAAGTAACAAAGCCGCGGGCATCGACGACCTACCGTCAGAACTGATAAAAAATGGAGGCCCTTGCCTCACAGGGAAAATTCGTAAATTAATACGCGCAGTTTGGAAAACAGAACACATGCCGGAGGAATGGAATACCTCTATTATTATTCCTATCTTTAAAAAAGGCGATAAAACGAACTGTAACCATTATCGGGGAATTTTACTTGTGCCTTCGTGTTATAAGATCCTGTACAATGTAATCTTAGGTAGACTAACTCCTTTTGCCGAGGAAATCATTGTGGATTACCAGTGAGTATTCCGCCGAAACCTATCCACAAGCGATCAAATGTTTACAATTAGACAAATGCTTGAAAAAAATGGGAATTTAAGGAAGTAGTGCATCAGCTATTTATCGATTTCAAGAAAGCTTACGACTCTATTATACGCGCTCGAATGTACTGGATCCTAGAGTTCTTGGGTGTACCAAGAAATATAGTTAGACTTATCGCAATTTGCTTAAGCGGCAGTAGGGGTAAAATACGCGTAAACGGAAGTTTATCTGAAGAGTTCTCTATCCGCGATGGCCTCAAACGGGGCGATGCACTTTCGTGCGTCCTTTTTAACTTAGTTTTAGAATACGTGGTCAGACACGTGCACGCGAATCCGACCGGTGCTACCCTCAATGGGATAAGACAAATTCTTGGATATGCAGATGATCTCGACTTACTAGAGGATGATAAAAAAACGGTAGGTAAACATGCAGAAATCTTGATCACAAAAGCCAAAGATATTGGCTTGGAAGTTAGCGAAACGAAGACAAAATATATGACCGTCGTCAGATCCGAACAAAGTAATGCAGGCGGGGATCTAATGGACGGACATATGAAATTTGAAAGGGTTAATGAGTTCAATTACCTTGGGTCTATCACAACTAGCAAAAATAATATCAAAACGGAAATCAACGCGCTGCTGCACGCTGGTAATGGGTGCTATTATGCAGCAAACACACGACTAAAATCGCGATTGCTATCTAGAAACATCAAAGTAAGAATCTACAAAACAATAATAATGCCGGTCGTCATGTACGGGTGCGAAACGTGGGCGCTGACGAAAGGAGAGGAGAATAGGTTTAGAGTTTTCGAGAATGAAGTACTTAGAAAAATCTATGGTCCAAAAAGGGACGAAGAGACAGGTGAATGGAGAAAATTGCATAATGATGAGCTGCATGCTCTCTACGGGTCAGCAAATATTAATAGAGTAATGGAAGCGCGTAAATTAAGATGAGCGGGGCATGTACTTAGCAAGAATGGGAAATGAAAGAACATTGGCGCAAGTTTTAAGAGGGAAAGCGATTGATAAGAGACCACTAGGCAGACCGAGAAACAGATGGGAGAAAATTGTAAGGGATGATCTAAAAGAACTAGGACATGATTACCTAAACTGGATGGAGGATGCACAGGATAGGGATGTGTGGCGGTCTCGGGTAGATGAGGCAATGAACTTTCGAGTTCGAACTGCTAATCTATAATAATAATAATGGAATAGTTAAATTCTTAAAAATTAATTTTCAACCGAAGGAGGAACGAATTCAACTATTTGGTTAGATTTTTTTTTGCTCGAAAATAAAATGTTTCAACTGATAATTCAACCTTTCCACTTTTTATTATAAAGTTAACTTTTTTTTATTGAAAATGCACCTTTTTGGTTGCAATTTGTTTTCTTCGTTGAAAATTAAACTGTTCGTCTAAAAACTCATGTATTTCGTTGAAGTTTGTTTTATTGGGGAAAATTTATCTTCCTTGTTGAGAATTCAACTACTTGGTTCAAAGTGGAACTATTTTTTTTTAATTCAGTTTTCTGGTTGAAGATTCTTGATTTTATTTAAAAATTTCTAAATCTATTTCCCTAAAAATGGAACAATTTTTCTAAAAAAGTATTCAAATTTGTTGGAAATCAACTGCTTTGTTGAAAATTCGTTTTTCTTTGTTTACTCCACCTGTTTCTGTTTCAAAATGAAAGTCGGTTTTGGTTGAAGTATCAATTATTACACTTTTCGTTGAGAATTCAGCTCTTTGGTAGAAAATTTAGCTATTTTGTGAAAAATTTGTTCTTTTGTTTGTTGAAACAGAATTTTTTAGCTGGAAATTCAACTATTCCATGTTTGGTTAAAAGTTGATCTTTCTTTCGTTGAAAATATGGTTCCCCTTTTCTGTATTCAAGTTTTTATTTCTGTTTTGATTCCTCAGAGTTTTTTCCGAATTAAGTTCAAATTTCATTGTCGACTTCCCATTTATCAAACCCAAGTTTTACGATAAATACTTAACATTTTATGTTGAGTTCATTTCAGTCTTTCATTTTCAAACTTAATATCTTAATAAACTATATTTTATATAACAAAGTTTATATAATATATAATGAAATTTATATATAAAATATATAATTTAAATAATGAAATCTTAATAAAACTTAATAAAATGTAAGTAAGATCGAATGCTATAGAAACTTTGATTTTAAATGCGAAGTGCTTTCATAAGTTGAGTTAGTCTTAAGTAATTAAAAGTGGTTCGTCATGTGTCTTAAATGTTTCTTATAATTTATTACGACTTTGACTATTTTTATTACATTTTAACACTACAAATTTATAAATATTTTTTGACTTCTCACAGAAATGTCAAGACGTATGCCGCCCAAAACAAGGGACTATCTGGCAAATTTTGGAATGAGTAACGAACATGCGAATCATCAAGGTAGTCCAGGTACATACAAACATGTATAATATAATCTTTAAATAATAAAAAGTTTTTATATCAACAATTTCAAACTATCAATAATCTTTTAAAGTAGAAAATATTCTATACGCATGGAACCTTGTTTCGTATGTTAAAAAAAAAAGCCAAAACGTATATCATAGAAGAATTTTGTTTTATATCGAGAAAATTATTTATAGCAAGTAGATTAACAAGAAAGAAACAGTTTTTTTTCAAACAGTTTATAATTCTACACGAATAAACCACAAGCAGCAAACATTTGCAAAATTCCTTAATAATTTCAGAGTTTCTTGAAATTTCTTTAAAATTCTGAAAATCCTATGGAATCTCTTGAAATCTCTTGCTGAAACCTTGGAAAATATTTTCAAATCCAATAAAGTTTTTAGAATCCGCTGAAATTCTTAGAAATCCCGCGGCATTATCAAACTCTCCTAAAATAAATCAAATGAGTAGCGGTCCTACAGAAACCCTCACAGCTTCTGATCATTCCCGAATAATTTTTCGTGAATATTGATGGTTCAGGTTTTAATTAGTTTTAAAGAAGAATCTTCCCTCAATGTCCTTAGTCTGGATATAACAACGTACATAACAAAAAATGTAATCCTCTTTCTTCTTGCAGAGTCAACTTCACAGTTGGAGTGTCTACCTCATGGCGAAACTACTCCTGGTGTTCTTCATCGTGAACCTTTCCATTCTCCTGACAGACATTCTACTGCCACGTCTCAATCTCGAGCCGTGCATCCTTTTCGTAACAGATCCAGGTCTCCTCCAGGCCATGCCAGATGCATGACCCCACCTACCACAATTTTTTTTTCTAACGGAATGGAATATGGACTTGACCAACTTCAATTTATTCGTCTTACTTCCTATATGAATCCACGCCGGCTGTTCGAACTTCGAAGATACACTTTTCCTGCCAATAAACCAATTCAATTACTCGCAGGACAGAAAGTTTATGTGCCCGTGCCAACCCAAGAACAAATTGTATTATCAACATCTGATGGTGATGTCTTTGCAATATTAGAGAATAGTAGAGTTCTTGCTGGAATATATGCACCTAATGCTCGCAGGCGCAATAAATCACGTGCAAAAATAAACATGAAGAGCGGCATGATTACATCATTGACCCCAGATGAAATCAAGGAAACTCCTGTAGGGTACTGGCGTCAAATCATATTGAGTTTTGTAGTAGAGCGTATGAACCTCAATCTCCCACATCATTAACCGAAAAAACCTCCACCTTTGAACAAAGAAATGTTAGAAGAACGTATCGCTGAAAACATCGCGGACCGACAGCTGCAAGAATGCTTCGCATGTCATAACTTGGGACATAAAAGAGGACATTCTCCAGAGCGAACAGCCCACGAACCTGACTGTTGCGGCGGCAATTTGCCTACGGTGAAAAATCCTGATTGCTCCAACTGCGGGGAACTTCGAACATGGTTGGAAGGCGAAGCCAGGTCAGAGAATTTTTCGAGGAGGAGAGAAGCTCATAGAGCAGTTGGAGAAGATCTACCCTGCTTGCCGCCGCCACGGCAGACTGACCTGGTGTAGGCAACTTTCCGAAGAAAGTAGCTAAGAACCTCCTTCGTACAAGGAGACTTCGTCCCTTTTTCTGAAGTTAACCCGTTCATTCACAATACTGTTTTCGCGTAGGACCTTTTTACTTAGAAGAAGGCCCTTTGGTAGTTAAGTAATCTTAAATTGTAAAATTGGAGATAAATATCTATACGGAAAGATTCCTGTTATAATAGAATCCCTACAAATAGATGAAGCTAGAATTAGATTAACTACTCAGAAATCATCGTTTCCTTGGCTCGCAAGGATAGTAAACAGAAGCCGCTGAAAAACAAGGCTAATCATTATATTCATCTACTTCATCTCATTCGCAATTTCAACAGAGCCCTAACCTTCCAGTGGTAGGACGTCCCTCAAACTTTGTAATGGTTAGTTGACCATGCATGCCGTTTTTTTTTCTTGCGTTGTTCAACTCCTGAGAAATCTGCAAATTTTTGTTTGTTTTATGATTTGTAGTAAAAGGAGATACAGAGGACTCTGAGGCGGCAAAGCAGGGTTTTGTGGGTTGTACAGTTTTACCAGAGTATTTATAAGGCTTGCTAAGGGCATACAACTGATAATCCTTGGCTATGGTTGGGGGAGTTGTGAGACGGAAGATTTCATCTGCCATCTCATTAACAACTCATTACCGACTCTGGCTATTCATTTTCGCGGATATAAAGTCTGAGAAACCGAGAAGGCAGTCGCTTCGCAAACTTTCAGAGCACTCGCGAGATTCAGAAATTAAATGACTGAGATAATTGTTTCTTGTTTATTATTATTTTTTTGAGTTCCGACGATCGTGAGCCTCATGCCGTTCGTACGATGTCAGTCATGAGGGGATGCGGGAGCATTACAGATATCGAGAAGGATGGGGATCCAGCGAAGTCAGCTCGAATTACCCTATTACGAACTGCTAACCGATTCCTTCAATCAGACACGAGATTGATGATCGTACGACCGCTATGTACCACGGGGTACGTCCGTAATGACGGACTTGAATCTGGGCAAATATCGAGTCACTAACCATCGAACACCTGGAACTTGAAACTGTATTTAGGCGCTATATTAGTGCCCAGTGATCACGAACTTCAAATTCTATCACTAGAGTCGTTCGAACATTCCTTTTGTAAACATTATAGTAAAATCTTAACGTAGTGAGACGATGGTCGTGGGGGTTAGCTTTGGACCCACTCCGTCGGCTTGCGGGTTCGATTCTCGCATCGCACTCTGGATGAGCCTCGGCGGCCATGCTGTGAAAACTAGCCCAGCAAGGGAGTTGTTCATCTCCAGAGAGTTGTGGGACCGGTATCTCTAGAGGAAAAGGTTTCTTAGTAATTAAAGCTGTCACTCTTGGTGGTTCGGAACCCACCTTAAAATGTATACGATTTTATACATATACGATTTTACGCGAATTACACTCGCGCTGATGTTCGCTTGTAAATGTGGCACTCGTATTAGCGGGTGACATGCTTCTAGCTATCCGGCCTACCCTACAATGGTGGATTACTTAGCTTCCTGAGAAGAAATTTTAAGATCCAGAGAATCGGCGTTAATAATAGGACAGGTACGGTTTTGATTCCCTTGGCAAGCTAAGTTAGAATAGACTACGTTTGTAATTAATGAAATTGAAATAAAGAAGATGATTAGAACACTCTATAACCTAGATTCGTCGACTTAATTTGTAATAGTGTTTGTGAAAAGTGTTTTTCGGTTGCTCTCTTCTTCCTACGACATTCTTATAAAGATTCACGGTATGCTCTCACGAGATCTAGTTGACGTACTAAAGATGTTTGACATTCACGGGCTCGGTAGAAAATTGTGAATTTCTGAAGGAAAGTCGTGCCACTTGTTAAATTACAAGCGAACTTTGATATCTACCTCAATATAGATGGTGCGTCATGCACGTAATTCAGATTCACCACAATTATTTTTTTTTTTTGTAAAATTGAAATGCACGTATTCCTTCATACAGATATTACTAGTAGCTTAACACGAAATTTTATTTCTCTTGATATAAAAGACGACTTGACGCCGGCATCACAAAGGGCCGTCACAAATAGACTTTATTTTAGCGGAATTTAATAACTAGAGCCAGTGATAAGTTTTGTAGCTTATAGTTGAAAAAGTATCTTGCACAATATAGAAATGAATATTTTGAAGAATTTCAAACTTCATTCCAATATTTCTTGCACTTGTTCTCCAGGGCAACTAGAAGCCACTAAAACTTTCTGAATTTGTTGCAGGATCTAAGGGAGCATTTGTTTGGTTCACTGAAATTTTTCTATAATCGTTCAGTTTATTCTCCAAGAGTTTCACCATCTGTAAAACGAACTAAATGTCCTTTTGAAGCTATTATTGGTGGAGGAAATAACATCTTTATAGATAAATTTGAAAAATATTCTTCAGAGTTGAAAATAAATTTTGATAATTTGGTGATAGATCTTTTTTCACAGTTCTTGATGGAAGTATCAAGATCAAATTTTCATTGATGGATAGATTTGTCAAAGATTTGAGAAATCTCCTGGTGTTGTATTTCAGGTAGGATCTATAGAAAATGGGTTGTTGAAAGTCGTTTTGGAAATATGGTCAGGAGTAGGTAGTGAATCACATGGTAGTCGAGGGGTAGCTTTTATTATGAATGAAAAAAGCTAGACAACGTCTCAAAGATCATGATTTTGTATCTCCCAGATAGTTGTGGGCTAGAATAAAGGCAGAAATTAGAAGGTTATTTATCACAGCGTGCTATGCCCAAATTGATAGTGTTTAGAGAGATGTCAAAGACGCCTTCTGGGACACTTTGAATGATACAATAAGTACTTGCGATCATGGTGAAAGAATAATTCTGCTAAGAAACATGAATATGCCAGGTAACATTGGGGATCGAACAAGAAAAAATTATAGCGGGGAACAATTAGTTATCTTATGCTCAAAAGAGGGCCTATTTATTATAAATACTTGGTTTCGACATAAAATAATCCACACGTACACCTGATGTGAAGGAAATAACTGCAGTATAATTGACTTCGTAATTGCGGATGAAAGACTAAGAGAACTAGTCAGAGATACAAGAGTTATGAGGGGTTCCGAATGCAATACTGATCATTACTTCCTAGTCTCCAAAATAAACTTAGGGCGAGGATGAAGAAGAAAGAGAGCAAAAAACCGAAACATACGCGAATCAAAATTGAAAATTCACAGGAACCGAAAGTGCGAATAGATTTCCAGAATAAGATAAACGAACGCATAGATAAAGCAACTTGGGAGACACTTAGAAGCAATAAAGATATAGATAGTGTGTGGTACGGCGGTTGTAGGCAGAGTATCTGGTAATGCATGGTGGAACGTTGAAATTGAGGCAGCGCAACAAGAACGACACGAAACGAGATAAGTACACGAGAGAACATTGGACATCATAGGTCTTGACGATAAGAAGGGAAATATGCTTGAAAATGATTACAGACACAAAAATAGGAAAGTTAAACGACAAGTCAAGGAAAGTTAAGATAAAGTTATAACAGAAGAAAAGAAAATACAAAACGACTTTGAAGAAACCATTAAACTATTATTTTAAGAGATGGAGAGAGGTAAAAGTAGAGAGTTTGTCAGCGTGAGAAACAGCAAAAGTAAAATGCTGTATGATACAGACGGGATATTAGACCCTTTGAAAGACTCTTTTATATAGGCATCACAAACTCAAATAAAAAATGCTTAGTCTTCCCTGCCGTTTTCTCTGTGGTCGCAAAAAAATCACACTAAAAACCCAACAATAGTAAAATAACATGCATGTTAATGATTGTTATCAATAACACCAGGACACAAAAAAAACCACTTTTCTGTTCTACAGATGCGACACATATATTCTCATGTATTTTGACCCGCTGAGCACGAATCCGTGGTCCGTTTGACCCCAGCACATCTGGGTCAAGGGCATTTTAAGGTCAAATGGACAGAAAAGTATTTTGTGTGAATATAACTACTATAATTTATGTTTTTTGGGTCGCGGAATCCGAATCCGGGGTCCATTTGAACTCAGCGATTCGAAGTCAAGGTCATTTCAGGGTCAATTTCGTTCATTTCTCTAAAAACAAATTTCTGACTGCAGATTATGAAAGAACGGAAGATTTTACGTCCAGATATGTATGTTTTTATATTTTTATGACGACCTCTAAGGTCATGTTAAGGTCATTTCATTTAAATATATAGATGATTTATATGGGTAAATGATAAATGGGCTACATTGCACTAGACTACCATACTAATATGTTGTGGGGGTCGCTAAGTCTGAATCCGAGACCCATTTGACCCCAGGGCGCCAAGGTCAAGGTCAGATCAAGGTCATATCAAAGTTAGATCTGATGAAAAATGTGTCACTGTTCCAAAATTTGACTTTTACAGGTTTTAAGGGTAGCTGAATTCGAATCTGAATCTCCTTTAACCCAACGAATCAGGACTAAACGAGAGTTACGGTATGGCATTTTGGAATAGCGTTTATTCTTTCTTTCGCCTATAACGTTCTCTTTCATTGTCAAAGGATCTACGCAGTGGATTTCTAGTTCTCTTCGAACCATCACCATCTTCATCGCCAGGTACTTGATCTCTCTTTAGCAGCCAGCAGTAGTCAGCCAACATATTCACGTCCCATTTTCCTTGCCATCGAAGTTCAGCGTCTTTTAGATCTTGATGGAAACGCTCCCCTTGCTCTTCGCTGTAATCGCCTAAGTTCTCAGGGAAATAGCTAATTTGAGAGTCCATGAAATGAAGTTTGAGATTCATCAAACATCCCAAGCGTCGATATTTCCTCACCATATTTGCTACGATTGCTTTGTAGTCATTACTTCTGTAATTTCCTAAGAAGTTTTGAGCAACATCTCGAAAACTGAGCCAAGCAGCTTTTTCTAAGCCTGGCATTGTCTTGATGAAATTTTCGTCGTAAAACATTTTACGGATCTGAGGTCCATCAAATACTCCTCCTTTCAATTTAGCCATTTGTCAAGTACTGAAAACATGTTCCTTCTTTATTCAAAACTTTGACGAATTGTTTCATAAGTCCAAGTTTAATGTGCAGAGGCGGGAGCAATACTTTTGATGAATCAATTAAAGGTTGTTGAAGTACATTATGATTTCCAGGTTCAAGTTGTTCTCTTATTGGCCAAACCTTCTTCTTGTAATGATTCGTGCGATCCCTGCTATCCCACAAACACAAAAAGCAGAGATACTTTGTATATCCTGATTGTTGATCTAGGAGAATGGTTATGATTTTCAAATCACCGCAAACTTGCCACTTATGTTTGTCATATTCAATTTTCTCCAATACATATTGGACGTTTTCGTAACTTTCTGTTAATTGTGTTGAATGCGCTATTGGTAGACTTGCGTACTCATTTCCATTGTTAAGCAGCACAGCCTTAAGACTTTGTTTTGACGAGTCTATAAACAATCTCCATTCTTCTGGAACGTAAACATCCTTTTTTAGTTCATTCACCAAACCGTTAACGTCTCTGAAATATACGAACATACCTTCTTCATCTTTATTGAAGTACTGACGGAACTTCTTTTCTTGATTCCTGTAGAAAGATGAGTTCGTCCCCTGTTCTACCATTCCACGGCTCTTTAACTCAGCTGCCATATATTCAGAAGCATCTTTAGGAAGACCCATGCTCCTGATGAAATCGTTTAAACTATCTTGGTTTAATAGTCTTATAGATTCATTTTTTTGCTTTCTTCGCAATTTTGGCACATATTCTTCATTTTCATGGTCTTCGTATGAGCAATCATCAGATTCTTCTTCACCGTCTAACATAACCTCTCTATCTGTCTCTTTATTCGTCAAAGCTTCATTTATCATTGAGCTCGTATTCATATTTTCGATAGCAGACTCTTGATTAGACTTTGCAGTTATGACAGAAGACACTATTGCATAAGATATTCTTGATTAGTCTTTAACGTTGAATCCTTTAACTTTTGTGTTGCAAAAATAACAGTCTTTTTCTGATTAAGGTATTGACCATATTACCGGTGAGGAGTATTTTAACATTTTATTGTTTTTCACTTTATTCCAACGTAAAAGCATAGTGTAACAAGCACTGCAAATGCTAGCTGGAGCAAATGTTTCATTTTTAAGGGAAATTTCTCTTTTATAACATTGACGATATATGTCTCTACATTGCTCATTGATTGACCTACGGCAAGTGATGACTTCATACTTTCCACAAACGTAGCAAAAAACATTTTTATCGCTGTTGCAGTCATGGCTGGTAAAAACATGATTACTTGTTGTAGCTTTATATTTTTTATCAGTTGAATCGCCAACCAATAAAGGGTGGTGGTAGCTGGATGACGACGATTGCGGGCCCGTTTCCTCACCCTGACCAATCGCCGATACTGGGCGTCCAATACCCTGCATCGTACTTTCTCTCGTGCCAGCCATGACGGCACAATGCCTTCACCGCAGGGCTTAGCCGAAAAATGAAAAGCAAGAAAAAAATCCGTTTTCCGCCGTCACCACGTGGAGCACAGAAAAAACTTCGGGTAAATGGTGTTGCAGGTAACTTCGTACAGAAACTGTCTTTTGTTCTCATAAAAGTTGTCACCACCGTCTTTAAAGTTTGAAGCCACTAGCTTTGCTCGCTCAAGTGAAGTTAGCTGATCGTTGGTGTAACAGGCAAATCGGATAAGGGCGGCTTCATGAAAGCTCACTTGCCGAATCGTTAGAGCTGTCAAAAGTTCCTTACAAGCGTGGGTAAAAGCAGAAAAATATCGATACGCCAGGGAAAGTTTACCCACATGTAGAAGTCAAATTTTGGATCGGTAACACATTTTTCTTTCGATCTAACTTTGATATGACCTTGATATGACCTTCACCTTGGCACCGTGGGGTCAAGCGGGCCTCGGATTCAGACTTAGCGACCCCCACAATATATTAGTATGGTAGTCTAGTCCCATGTAGCTCATTTACCATTTACCCATATGAATCATCTATATATTTAAATAAAGTGACCTTAACAGGTCGTCAAAAAAAAAAATAACATACATATCTGGACGCAAAATCTTCCGTTCTTTCAGAATTTGCAGTCAGAAATTTGTTTTTAGTGGAATGAACGAAATTGACCTTAAAATGAACTTGACCTTGACTCGCTGAGTCCAAATGGACCCCGGATTCGGATTCAGCGACCCAAAAAACATAAATTATGGTAGTTATCTTCATCCAAATGACTTTTTTGTCCGTTTGACATTCAAACACCCTTGACCCAGATGTGGTGAGGTCAAACGGACCACGGATTCGTGCTAAGCGGGTCAGAATACATGGGAATATATGTGTCGTATCTGTAGAACGGAAAAGTGGTTTTTTTGTGTGCCGGTGTAATTATTATAAATATCAAAAAATGTTATCACATTAATTCGTTATACAAATATGAGCAATAATTCAAATATTGCAAGAGATAAAGTTGGAAGAATACAGATCCGTTTTCTCTGAAATATTTGTTTAACCTGGAAACATAAAATGTGGAGATAATTTTTTAATTGACTTAATGTGTTCGATAACATACAGGTATACAAGAAAGTGAAACAGAACACCTACGTGAAACTTCATTATTAAATAAATAATTATTTTTGTTATAAAGCTTTAATTTGGGAGGTCGTGTGAGACAGTGACTGTAGCAAATCATATAACACGTAAACATTTGGGGGGGGGGGGGGGGGCGCCGAGGAGGTCAAAAAGGAGGAGACAGCAAATTAAAATTGGCCACGTGAAACATAAAGAGTTTGCTTCGACAAATATGAAAACATCTTGAAAAAATTCATTTTCTCCCTAAATCAGTATCATCTATTGTCATCTGCTGTCACCTACTCTAATAAAAAATGAGTATCACCGCCGTTACGCTATTCCTCGCTTTTACCGCTTTCCTCGATTCTATTGGTAATTATATAATTTTTATTCATTTGAATTTTGCTCAATCTACACACTTATGCTTATTACACTTATTCTTGAAAAGTATATATTAATTCAAGCCCCAGTAGTTAACGTCTGATTGAAACCTAATAAACAATTCGAACTTTTTAAATTAAAGATTGAACAATTTTTCAATATTTAGTAATATTTAGTAATATTTTTTGTCTTTTTACAGAAATGTCAACAGGTATGCCACCCAAAACAAGGGACTTTTTGGCAAATTTTGGAATGAGTAACGAACATGCGAATCATCAAGGTAGCCGTGGTACATACAAAAATTTATAATATAATCTTTAAATAATGAAAAGTTTTTATATCAAGAATTCCAAACTATCAATAATCTATTAAACTATAAAATATTCTATACGCATGGAACCTTGTTTCGTATGTTAAAAAAATCCAAAATGTATATTATAAAAGAATTTTGTTTTGATCGAGCAAATTTTTTATAGCAAGTATACTAACAAGAAAGAAACAGTTTTTTCAAACAACTTATAATTCTGCACGAATAAAT
This sequence comes from Andricus quercusramuli, assembly GCA_932178445.1. NCBI lineage: Eukaryota > Metazoa > Arthropoda > Insecta > Hymenoptera > Cynipidae > Andricus > Andricus quercusramuli. Next base: position 143,565 of record CAKNXH010001776.1, read on the forward strand.
CTCAAACAGCAAACATTTGCAAAATTCCTTGATAATTTCAGAGTTGCTTGACATTTCATTAAAATTTTGAAAATCCTTTGGAATCTCTTAAAATCGCTTTCTGGAACCTCTGAAAATATTTTTAAATTCAATTACGTCTTTAGAATCCGCTAAAAGCCTTAGGAATCCCGCGGGATTATTGAAATCTCCTAAAATCAATCAAATGAGTAGAGGTCCTACAAAAACCCTTACAGCTTCTGATCCTCCCCGAATAATCTTTCGTGAATATTGATGGTTCAGGTTTTAATTAGTTTTAAAGAAGAATCTTCCCTCAATGTCCTCAGTCTGGATATAATAACGTACATAACAAAAAATGTAATCCTCTTTCTTCATGCAGAGTCAACTTCACAGTTGGAGTGTCTACCTCATGGCAAAACTACTCCTGGTGTTCTTCATCGTGAACCTTTTCATTCTCCTGACAGACATTCTACTTCCACGTCTCAATCTCGAGCCGTGCATCCTCTTCGTAACAGATCCAGGTCTCCTCCAGGCCATGCCAGGTGCACGAGCCCACCTACCACGATTGTTTCTTCTAACGGAATTGAATATGGACCTGACCAACTTCAATTTATTCGTCTTACTTCCTATATGAATCCACGCCGGCTGTTTGAACTTCGAAGATACACTTTTCCTGCCAATAAACCAATTCAATTACTCGCGGGACAGAAAGTTTACGTGCCAATGCCAACCGAAGAACAAATAGTGTTATCAACATCCGATGGTGACGTTCTTGCAATATTGGAGAATAGTAGATTTCTTGCTGGGATATATACACATAACCCTCGCAATAGCAATAAATCACGTGCAAAAATAAACATCGATAGCGGCATGATTACCTTATTGACTCCAGATGAAATCAACGAAACTCCAGTAGGGCGCTGGCGTCAAATCCTATTGAGTTTTAGAGTGGAGTATGTGAACCTCAATCGTCAAAACAATTAACTCAATAAGATAAAAGTGTGATATCTAAATATAAAATTGTTTTTAATCTGAAGTCGGCTTAAGAAGAGAAATTTTATCATCGTGGAAGCATTAAATCTATTATTAAAGAACTCTACGGGAAGAGTTTTATTATCAACCCAGATAACCCTGACGTCCTTCTGGAAGGATAAGGGACTTTGTTCAACCTTTTAATTTTACGCTCTTGTTCTAACGTGCCGGCGCGATCTAGAATATACCAGAACTTTTGTTTACATCCTAAAGGAAACGTTAAGGCCGATTCTGTATGTATTCTCCGTTCAACGATTGTACAGTGCGTTTTGTTTGTGCAAGTGCGTTAATCATGGACGAGCACACCAAATTCATCCTTGATGGGGAAGTACCAATTAATTTTTTTACAACTTCATTATTGCTATCCTGTTGTTTTAACTCTAAACTAAAGGTTCAGAATTATTTTATTCAAATTTTGCTATTTTGATAATCACCAGTGTTCTTCTTTATAATAGTCCTCCTGGAAGGACGTCAGTGGTATCCGCGATCAAAATCATGCTGTAAATCTACTCTACTTGTTTGTTTTACAGGAAGCAGGTTCCCTTACACCAGATTTTGGATTTCTTGGAGGGGAATGATGATGCCATAGGACAAAGAGAAGTTGATATAACTCTTCTGCCCCCAACTAATGCCACTCAAGACCTTACTGACGAAGATTCCGGCGATGAGCAGAGCCCCATCATTGATAATTTACCCCGGAGTCAACTTCTTGCTCCTGCTTTTTTGAATAATATTCCTTCCATGAATGATGATGAGAGTGACAATGAAACAATTTGTGATCCTCAACCATCATCTTCTGAAGAAAATACTCCTAACAAGAGAAAGAGGAGCAAACAAGTCCGGAGCAAGAAACAGCCCAACAAATCATACAAGTGGGCTAAAAATAAATCTCTTCCGGCTGAATTGAGAGAATGGTCACCAATGGATGGTCCTAAACAAAATCTGTTGCCAATTGAGTATTTCGAATTGTTTTTTGATCATAATGTTTTCAATTTGATCGTTACCCGTACGAATGAGTATGCACAGCAAAAAAATAGATTAGGTGACATCTCTGTAGACGAGATAAAATGCTTTGTTGGTGTCTTGCTAGTGAGTGGTTACAACATAGTTCCTCGTAAGTGCATGTATTGGGAACAATCCGAAGATACCCACAACCCTCTGATTGCCAATGCTATTTCAAGAGATAGATTCCAGTATGTAATAAGTAACATACACGTGTGCCAAAATGACAACTTGGATAGCAATGACCGTTTTTCTAAGGTTAGGCCCCTCTTGAATTTGATAAATGATAGATGTCGCGCTTTCACGCCCCACACTCAATACCATTCTGTAGACGAGAGTATGGTCCCATATTTTCGACACCATGGAGCTAAACAATTTATGAGGGGAAAGCCGATTAGATACGGTTACAAGTTTTGGTGTGGTGGACCATCGTCAGGATATTTATCTTGGCTGGAACCATACCTAGGAGCTGGCACGTTGCCGGACTGGTACAAATCAAATGGATTAGGGTATGGTGTAGTCATGACATATGCAGATACACTGGAGGGTGATTTCCCGTACAGCATTTACTTCGACAACTTCTTCACAACCTGAGATATACTTACAACGCTACGCCAGGAGCGGAAAATTGGAGGCACCGGTACCATTTGGGCAAATCGACTTGATAAAGCTTGTCCTCTTCGCAACACTGATAGTTTGAAGAAGGCAGACAGAGGAAAATAAGTGTTCTGCAGTGATTCAAAAAACAACGTAATGATCTTGTCTTGGAATGACAATAAAATTGTGACGTTCGGTACAAACTTTGAGAGCGTTGATCCAATTCACAATGTGTCCAGATATTCACAGCAGAAAAAGGAAAAAATTTATATTGAACAACCAGACGTTGTATTCAACTATAATAAACGGATGGGAGGCATCGATCGCGCTGATCAAAACATATTACTCTACAGAGTATCAATCAGAGGGAAAAAATGGTACTTCCCTATTATTGCACATATGATTGACGTTGCCGAACATAATGCATGGCAGTTGCACAAAAATGATGGAGGGACACTTGATCACTTAGCATTTCACAGGAGAATGGCTACCGCAATATTGGAAATGAACAAGAAGGTTGTTACAGCAAAAGGACGTCCATCAAAAACTTCTAAAATTGACAGTCGGTGAGTGAAAATAAAATGAAGCCCTTGAAATTCAACTTATAATTAACAATTTTACATCATTGTTATTCTCTTTCAGATTTGATAAAATTGAACACTACGTTGGAGACACGGAGGTAGATGAACGAACAGGGAAAAAGAAACAGCTTCATTGCAGATCATGCAAGAAAAAGGCTACTAACATATGTTTAAAATGTAACATACCCCTACACACTTCGTGTTTCCTTTCATTTTACACCAAATAAAAATGTGTTTATTTAGATTCAAAATATGTTTAAAAACATACAGTTTATTTTCAGCTTTTCAAACTGGTAATTAAATAAATAACTGTGTTATTCCAATCATGTGACTAACTCATTAATAGAACCTTATGATTATAAGAGATTTTGCTTGCATATTCTACTGACGTCCTTCTGGAAGGATGGCCATTTATGACGTCATCGATATAAAAAAAAAATTATTTTTGCCAAATTCGTTTTTAGATAACCCCTTACACAAGGAATATACACTGACATAAAAAAAATATATTTTAAAAAATGCAGGGTTATCTGGGTTAAGACTTCTAGTGAACTTAGGTTTTCTCAAGCTGAGCTACTAAAATCTTTAGCTTTCTTGAAATAATGCCGGAGCAAGAGCATCGTCCAAAAATTCTTACAATTTGAGACCCATTAGGAAACATCTAAATCCAAGTCAATTTTACATAAAACAAGTTTGCTTCTCTTGAAAGAAAGAATATATAAAAAAAAAACTTGACAAATTACTCCCAGTAAGGCACACACCACGAACACAGTAAAAACATATCTAACCAGCCTCTTAGCAGTGAAATAAATTCAGCCTTATCTAAAGGACATAATTTTACAGTAGCTGCCTCAAAAATTTCGAAAGAAGAAATCATCAGTAATTTGGAATCCACAATATATACTCTTCCACCCGAAAAAGCGAATGAAATATGGCGTAGGACGGCAAACATTTTACACTGAGCCCAATTTCCCTACTTAAACTTAAAAAACAAGAAAGAACAGCGATTGGAGAACACAATCGGAAGAGAGATATAATATTATTCGCAGACAAGGGCAGCACAACAGTCATAATGAATAAAGAAGACTATGACAAAAAGATAATGGACCTTCTAATTTAAGACACATACAAGAAAACTTAACAAATACTCCACAAAAATAATAGCCAGCAAAGCAAACAAACTTTCTGAAAGACTGTGAACTTGACACAAAAACAATACACAAATTGATACCCACTAATCCCATCTCTGCAAAACTTCACGGACTCCCACAAAATCCACAAAAACAACATTCCACTCAGACCGACCGCCACCGGAATGAACTCACCAACTTGCAACCTAGCACGCTTTCTTACCAAAGAATTGAATCCTTCCACAGGAAACTCTATCAAACACCTCCGACACACTTTTGACTCTACCAAAAAGGTACAACAGATTCACATTAAACCCCAAGACGTTCTAGCGAGTGTTGACGTAGTATCTCTCTTTACGAAAGTACCAATCTCTGATACGATCGATAGTACACTGTCTCAACAATACTAATTTCACTTTCAATAACCATTTCTTAGGGATGTTCGATTCTCTTAGAGAAATCTATTCTAGAATCGATTCTGAATCGAATCATAAAGAATCGATTTTTTTGCAAGAATTGATCTACAATAAATCAATGCTTAAAAATAACTGTTTTCAACAAAAAGTATTAATAAGTATTAATAATAATAATAGTAATAATATTTGGCGCCGTCATGGCTGTTAAATCCGAAATAGCCAATCGAAACGTTGCTTCAAAAAGCTAAACGAATAGTAATCAAGGTTAAAGCGCCAGATTGGCGATAAATCGCCACGTCTGGCATCACTTGTTACCGTTCATAGCTCTCTCTCTTTCTGCAGGCGATATCACGATATATCGCACCTACGTAGAACTTAATTTGTCAGTTCCCTTGTAATAAATAATAATAATTTTTTCAAAAAATCGACTTTTCGATTCTCAGGGTAAAGAATCGATTCTTTAAAGAATCGAATAGCAAAGAATCGGGTGTAAAAAATCGATTTTTTTTACAAGAATCGATTTTTTGGAGAATCGAATCGGAATCGAACATCCCTATCACTTCTACGAAAAAACCTCAGGAGCAGAAATGGGATCTCCAATCTCACCTGTAATAGCCAAAATCTTTATGGAAATTCTTGAAACTAAAATCTTCAACCAATCCAAGCTTTAACCGCAACTTTGGTGACGTTACTTTGACGACACATTTGTCATTTGGAGACATGGACTAGATGAACTGAACAAGTTTTTCGATTTTAACAATCGATAACACCCTAAGGTACAGTTCATCATGGAAATTAAACAAAAAGGAAAATTGTCTTTCTTGGACGTATTAGTTTACAAAAGTTCTGATAAGACATCAGGGCATGACGTTTACAGATAACTCACACATACAGATATCTACATGCATCTAAGTGAAAATCTTCCTTTCTGAACTTGACAAAAACGAACTATACCTATCAATATAATTCGTGACAGCACTCGATAACAAACTCAAAAGTCCTCAGTTACACCCGAAAAGTTACTCAATAAAAAGATACTTGGGAACACTCGAATACTAACTTGAACGAAAAGACAACGATGTTGCTCCCCAAGCTGCTAGGCGAAAGTTGAAGATTTTTCCCAGCAGTGTTTTCTTCTTTGGCAACTGACTTGATCCCGATCAGTTGAAATGAGGGTTTCTGATTGCTGTTACTAGCGAATGTTTAAACAGAAGAAAAGGGCTCTCCGGGATGTGACTAGACGTAGATTTAGGGATGCTGTGTCCAAACAAAATATTATCTTTTGAATTTGATGATCATAATCAATCAATTTCGTCCATAAGATATTGAATTATTGTCCGAGACTTCCTCTCCGAATTATCACCACAACCAAGCCGGCTACTAGGATTTCATAGAACCAGCCAATTTGAAGTGCCCAGTACCGAGAACGTTGACATTGATGATGCGGGCCTGAGCTAAAGGGGTCCCACTCGCATTGCCGGGGATTAGCAATGAACCTTCCCAAAGTACAACCTTCAGGTTCCATTCCAAGGTAGATAAGTTGGAGGGGCGTCGGAAATAATCAGCAGTAATAATTCCCAACACTATTCCAAAAATATTCTGTAGGTTTTGAGGTACGACTAGAAGGATAGGAACAGGTTGGCACACAGTAGTACGTTTGGCGGGCAAAGGGTTTAAGAAACTACAATCGTCAAAAGGCATCTCAAATGCTTCTTGAAGTACCTCGTTAGGTCAGGATGGATGAAGCTTATCCAGCTTATCCATTTTATTAAAAGTTTGTGTCATTTTAAAACATATTTAGAAACTAAAAAAAATTGATGTTATTTAAAATTACAAAATATATAAAAAAATTTAAAACAAAATAAAGATTTTTCAAGATTTAGAAATAAAATTTTGAAATTTTTTAAAGATTATGAAATGCTTCAAGATAATTTCTTGATTGACGTAATTTGTTTCACGACATACAGGTATTTTTTATTGCTGAATAAATAATTGTCTTTATTTTATGGCTTTAATTTAGAAGGTCGAGTAAGGTAAAGACGAGATCACTTCTACAAATATGAAAACATCTTGCAAAAAATTTATTTTCTCCTTCAATCCGTATCATATACTGTCATCTACTGTCACCTACTCTAATTAAAAATGATGATCAACGCCGGTACATTATTCCTCGTTTTTGCTGCTCTCCTTAATTCTATTGGTAAATATATATAAAAATATAATGCCATATATATCACTTTTTTTAACCAAAGAAGAATAATTCTTAACGAAAAATGTAATAGTTCATATTTCAACTGAAAACGATTTTAATTTTAATTCAAAGTCAGTTTAATTCAAACTAAAAAATCGAATTTGCAACAAAGTAGTTCAACTTGAAACTAAAGACATTTTTTTATTTAGTTAAAAATCAACATTTCTTGTTGCAAATTCAACAAATGTTTTGAAATATTTGATCTTTAATAGCTTAGTTAAAAATCATTTTTGCTTTTGTGAGTACGTTGAAACCTCTATTATAAATTAATAGATCTAGAGTACTGTGTAAAGTCTCCGATAATAAACAATTATAATTTCTAATATAATTTTTTTACTACTAAAGTATAATAATTAGACATATTTATGGACCTACTTTTCCTAATCAGTGTTTTATAGTTTTTTTTTTCAATGGAAACTTTATGCCTCGCAAGATATAATTATAATCGTTCTTTGCCCAATTTTCAAGTTTTGAAGATGAAATGCGAAACTAAAAAATCTAGGATTTTCAGGGTATTTAAATCAGGTTTAAAAATAATTACCCTGTAAAATAACACAACTTTTTGCACCTAAAACAACGGTTTTGGATTTCTATTCTCATTTTGAAAAGCTCAAATTGATTGAATTATTTCAGCCCTTTTCCAAGCCTGTGAAGCGGTGCGAAAGCTCTACTTTTTACTCACTAGGGACTGAAAAGTGACGTCAGAGGTGAATAATGAAAATCATACATTTATGAGCTCGCATTTTGCGATTATCAGTTCAATCACCGTAACAATTTTAAGGAAATTTTGTTTGGAGATAATAGAATTTTGCGGTTATTCACGGAAAGTTACCATATGTAACTGATCAAATTACCGTAAATTACCCAAAATTTTCATAACTTTCCGGAAATTTATGGAAATTTTCAAAAATTAGTTTTTGGTAATTAATGAAAAATTACCATATTTACCTGTATTACAGGTACAGTATTTACAGGTAGAATTACGATCAATGACCAAATTTTAAAATAAATTTCCGGAAATTTATGGAAATTTTCTCAAAAATGAATTCTGGGTAAAATGTTTGTCGAAATTATCATGATTGACCGAAAATATCCATCAATTTTTTTTAATTCATGGAAATTCCATCCGGAAATGTAGGAAAATTATAAAAAATCAATTTTGGATAATTCATGGTAAGTTACCACATTTTCCGGTAAAATTACGATGAATGACCAAAAATTTGCATAATTCTCCGGTAATTTATGGTAATTTACTATATTCACCGGTAAAATTAGAATAAATGACCGAAAATTTCCATAAATTTCCAGATAGGAAGGGCTTAGCGGAATAAGCATGGGAAATCGGCCCCCGTTCGTATGAAGCTTAAATTAATGTCATAAGTTCCTTTCCATGTGGTATGGAAGTCCACCAAGTTTCAACTTAAAAATCCCATTATTGTGGGAGATATGGAGGGGGAAAGCAAAATCGAAAAAGTAATTTTTCTCGAAAACGGCTCGACCAATTTTGATGAACAAAACATATGTTTCTAAGACCACTCTGGAGTATTAAAAAAAATTGATAAATTTTTCGAACAAATAACAAGCATTGAAAACATGTTTTAAAATTTTGAAAAATTTTCTTTTCTATGTTCTTTTAGAGATACCAATTTTATTTTCTCAAGAAAATATCCTTGCATTGTGTACTACAACTCAGATTTTTTATGATTTTTTTTGTGTGGTGGAACATAGTTAAAAAAAACAATGTACGTAACGGTGCGGCGCCGCACAGTGGGGCGAAATGGAAAAACGATGTTCAAAATAATCTGTAGCTCGCAATTCTTCATCGATTTTCAACTTTTTTTTTTCAAAAAATTCAGCATTAAATTCTTAAGAAACATGTCGAGGCCGATTTATGATTTTTTTTTTTTTTTTAATTTATATAGAACTGCAAAACTCGAAAAAAATGTTGATTTACAACATTTTTTTTTTTAATTCTCTGTAAAAATTTTTTTTAGTAGCATCAGGCCTCAGGTTTGATGCGCAAGGGTCAGTGAAAGAAAAAAATTTGTTGTTATGTCAAGTTATTCGTTATAAACAAATATTTGCAACAAATAGCCAGTGTGATGGATTATGTTTTTTTGAAGTATATTTATGCATCGAAATCGCTTGTTCTGAACAACGAGGTGACATGTGATCATGAAAATGTGATGTCCGATATCATTTGTTAACTTTAACAACAAATAATATAAACAAATGCATGATTTGAACAGTTTTAGGCAGAAACAAACCGTATTTTCTTCCGATTGTCCTCGAATCTCATTGCCAGTGATACACATTGATGTATTATTGTCACGTAAAATAATTTGTTTAATTTATCAACAATTATTATAAACAAATGCATGATCTGAACAGTTTTAGGCAGAAGCAAACCGAATTTTCTTTAGATTATCTTCCAATCTCATTGCCTGTGATGCACATTGATATATTTTTGTCATCCGATATCGTTTTTTCAATTTATCAACAAATAATATAAACAAATGCATGATTTGAAAAGTTTTAGGCAGAAACGAACCGAATTTTCTTCCGATTGCCTTCGAATCTCATTGCCGATGATATACAGTGATGTATTTTTGTCATCTGAAAAAATTTGTTAAATTGATCAACAATTATTATAAGCAAATGCATGATCTGAACAGTTTTAGACAGAAACAAACCGAATTTTCTTCCCATTGTTGAATGATATTTTGAGTCAAAAAAA
>CAKNXH010001776.1:153407-235059 GCA_932178445.1 Andricus quercusramuli
ATGAGCATCGCAGGCAATGAGATTTGAAGGCAATCGGAAGAAAATTCGGTTCGTTTCTGCTTAAAACTATTCAAGTCATGCAATTGTTTATATTATTTGTTGATAAAGTTAAAAAATGATATCGGATGACAAAAATATATCAATTTGCATCACAGGCAATGAGATTCGAAGATAATCGAAAGAAAATTCGGTTTGTTTCTGCCTAAAACTGTTTAGATCATGCATTTGTTTATAATAATTGTTGATAATATCAACAAATTATTTTATATGACAATAATACATCAATGTGTATCACTGGCAATGAGATTCGAGGACAATCGGAAGAAAATACGGTTTGTTTCTGCCTAAAACTGTTCAAATCATGCATTTGTTTATATTATTTGTTGTTAAAGTTAACAAATGATATCGGACATCACATTTTCATGATCACATGTCACCTCGTTGCTCAGAACAAGCGATTTCGATGCATAAATATACTTCACAAGAACATAATCCATCATACTGGCTATTTGTTGCAAATATTTGTTTATAACAAATAACTTGACATAAAAACAAATTTTTTTCTTTCACTGACCCTTGCGCATCAAACCTGAGGCCTGATGCCACTAAAAAAAATTTTTACAGAGGATTAAAAAAAAAAATGTTGTAAATCAACATTTTTTTCGATGTTTGCAGTTCTATATAAATTAAAAAAAAAAAAATTAAAAAATTGGCCTCGACACGTTTCTTAAGAATTTAATGCTGAATTTTTTGAAAAAAAAAAGTTGAAAATCGATGAAGAATTGCGAGCTACAGATTATTTTGAACATCGTTTTTCCATTTCGCCCCACTGTGCGGCGCCGCACCGTTACGTACATTGTTTTTTTTAACTATGTTCCACCACACAAAAAAAATCATAAAAAATCTGAGTTGTAGTACACAATGCAAGGATATTTTCTTGAGAAAATAAAATTGGTATCTCTAAAAGAACATAGAAAAGAAAATTTTTCAAAATTTTAAAACATGTTTTCAATGCTTGTTATTTGTTCGAAAAATTTATCAATTTTTTTTTAATACTCCAGAGTGGTCTTAGAAACATATGTTTTGTTCATCAAAATCGGTCGAGCCGTTTTCGAGAAAAATTACTTTTTCGATTTTGCTTTCCCCCTCCATATCTCCCACAATAATGGGATTTTCAAGTTGAAACTTGGTGGAGTTTCATACCACATGGAAACGAACCTATGACATTAATTTAAGCTTCATACGAGCGGGGGCCGATTTCCCATGCTTATTCCGCTAAGCCCTTTAAAAAAAATTAATTTTGGGTAATTTAGAGTAAGCTACAATGTTTACCTGTGAAATCACCATGAATGACCGACGATTTTCGGAAATTTATGGCAATTTTTAAAAATGATTTTTAGATTATTTATGGTGCGATACTATATTTACCTGTAAAATTACTATTATTATACAAAAATTTCCATAAATTTCCACAAATTAAGACATTTTTAAATTGAATTTTGGGTAATTTATGGTACATTACCATATTCACCTCCAAAATTACCATGAGTGACAGAAATTTTTTCTGGAAATTTATGAAAATGTTAACAAATTAATATTGGGTAATTTCTTAAAATAAATTTCGGGCGATTTATGTCAATTTACCATATTCACCGGTAAAGTTACGATGAATGACCGAAAATATTTATAAATTTTTGGAAATATATCGACACTTTTTCAAACATGAATTTGGGGTAAAATTTCTGGTAAAATCATCATAAATGACCGAAAATTTTCATAAATTTTCTGAAATTCATGGAAATTCAAAAAAATGAATTTAAGGTCATTTATGGTAAGAAACTATATTTACTGGTAAAATTACGTTGAACGACCAAAAATTTGCATAACTTTCCAGAAATTCATGGTAATTTTCAAAAGAGCATTTTGCGTTATTTATGGTAAGATATATTTACCTGCAAAGTTACTATGAATATACAAAAATTACCGCAAATTCATAGACGTATTTAAATTTAATTTTGGGTAATTCATAATAAATTATCATATTTTCCTGTAAGATTACGATAAGTGACAGAAGATGTTCATAAATTTCCGGAAATTCATGGAAATGTTAAAGAATGAACTTTTGGTAATTTAGGTAATTTTGGTAAAATGTTCGGTAAGATTACCATAAATGACCGATTCCAAAGAGGCATCAGTCTCTCTATGCATCTCACTATGTGCGGATGTACCTTCAAGCTTTCCAACAGACAGATGATAAGTCTATGAGAGGTTGAATCAAAAGCTTTCCGGTAGTCAATCCAGGCCATTGACAGGTCGGGATTATGGGCTGCAGTGTCTTTACAGACACACCTGTCAATTAGCAGATTCTCTCGATAACCTGCTACATACTGCTAACACCTGCTAACATAATCAAATGCCATAACTTAGAAAACTAAAAATTGCGAATACAACGATTTACAATCAAAAAGAGGAGTTGTACTGCAAGTTTTAGAATGAAATAAAATATTTCGTACTAACGGCCTCTCTAAAAGTCTAGAGGTATGAATTATTTGAAAATACAAACATATTTTTCGAAAGTTGAGCCCGTTTATCCTCACTCAACTTTCTCTCTCCAAAGCGAGTACCTGAGACTCGAACATTCTCAAGCCCAGGTGGCTTTCTCTTTAGGAGAAATGCCAATCTCTCATACAATCGATATTATTAAATTCTTCGCAAACTCCCCCCCCCCCACCCCGAACTCACACCTTTGATGAAATACTGTCTCAATAATACTTGCATACAAAAAAGACACTTGCGTTTTTTTTCTACTTGGCAGAGATTCACTACCGAAAATCATGAGGAGGCTGCAACCGACTTATACGAGAAAAATGTAATAATCGAATTACACGTTTACTATTTTTAATACATTTTTGACACTTTGAATTCATAAATATTTTTTATCTTTTCACAGAAATGTCGTCAGGTATGCCGCCCAAAACAAGGGACTTTCTGGCAAATTTTGGGATGAGTAACGAACATGCGGATCATCAAGGTAGCCCTAGTACAAATAGAAATGTATAACATGAACATTGAATAATGAACAGTTTTAAATAACGAACGTATATTTTTAAGAGGAATTTTCGAAAACGTATATCCTAACCGAATTTCATTTCTTATTGAGATAATTTTTTGTAGCAAGTAAACACGCTACGATGAAACAGTTTTTTCCAATCCATTAAAGTCTTTCAAATCCTTTAAAATTTTCTGAAATCCCGCGAAGTTATTAAAACTCCCTTAAAGCATTGAAATACTTCGAAATTTCGTAAAAACCCTCACAGCTTCTGAAATTCTTTGAAATGAAAATAAAAATGAAAATGAGATTAAGTCCAGGCATTAGTCGAAATAATGATTGAAATTCCCAATAAAATTCCCATGTTCAATCACAGCAAATTGAGTCTACTTTAACTTTCCTGTGGAACAATTTTCCGTGCAGAAGTTATGTGCGAAGGTACACAGTGATCTTTGAAACTCAGTGATTTTTCGCTGAATTTAAAAAAAGTGGGGACTTTTCAATATATCATAACTCGAAACCAATGCAAGATAGCGGATTATTTTTTCAACAAAATTTCTTACAGTTTTTCCCCTTTTATTTTCCTGGCACACTTATGTCCAGCATTCTCCCTAGGCAATCTGGTGCGAATTTTTCATTTTCGAAGCTCGCTATCTACGTGAAAATTATAAATGTTTTGAAGAGTGAATATGCTTCCTTATGTAAAATTTTATGTTTACTCAGTTAGTGATATTCCAATTTCTGAAAATTTCCACGGGTTTTTGGAACCTTTAGTTTTTGAAAGGAAGATTTTCGAAGAATAATTTTTTTTCCTTTCCTTTTTCCTATTCTCCATGGCTCAACAGAAATAAATAAAGGATAATGGAAATGATTTTCACAGGAGAATCTATCACACACGTCCAAAACTCTTTTGACTTTATCAGAAAGATACAACAGATATGTGTATACATAGCTGTTTCGATAACAGATGAAGATAACTTAAGAGAGGAATTACAAAACGATAAACAAATCCTAATGCAGAACGATTCCACAAATAAACAAATTGATGAAACAATTAGAAAATAACTCAAACAAGCAAATGAACACAACCTACTTAAGACAGAGAGAGGAAAAGGACTACCTCCCCACCCTAACAGAACAAATAGGAAGAATTCTAAAAAAAAACAACATTCGAATTACGGTCTCATTTACACATTCTGACCATTCTTCCTATTCTAACCATTCTTTCTATACACAGAGGCACATACCCTCAATTGAGTTTTCTAACGCATCACGTCCCATATCGCGATTTTAATGTTCTACAGCTTCACCTCTTAATGCATCATATAGCATTTCGCTCTTGCTATTTCTCATGCTGCCTAACTCTGTACTTTGAACTCCCTTCAAAATGATCGACGTCCATTTATGATATGGTTTCTTGCTTCCTTCAAAATTGATTTGCTTTTTCTTGATTTCTTTTTTTTCGTGATTTTGCCTTTACTATCGTTAATTAGGAGTTTTACTTTTCCCTTCTTGTCTCTTTAGTTATTTTCAAGTCTATTCTTCTCCTTGTCACTCGTCGTCCACTACCAGATAATCAATTATCGTTCTGTCAGTTTTCCTCCTAAACGTGTATATTCTCCTTCTTCATCCCTCTCTATATTTCCTCTTAGGGTTATCCACCTTATCTGCTCTAGGCTCTTAAACAATTTCCTTCAACCTCCATTCAGTATCTTGTCTTTGAATTTTCTTCCTCGCTCTCTATCTTCTGTTCTTGTATTAAAACCTGCTTCTATTGTAAGTCTTATATCTTGTTTATTTTATTCCATCAGTTCTCTCATCTCTTCTGATTTCTCCTGCATATCACCGTTCACATGAATCCCCACTATCTTCCACCTCTCTCCTCCTATATTTATGTCCTCTACTATTAATCCTCCTCTTTGTTCTTTCATCTCTTTTTTATCCTTCTTTATTATACATTCGTTCCTTTCTCCCATCAACATTCCTCTCATTGCTCTGCCTTTTTCATTCTTCCTCTTTTCATTTTGAATCTGCCATTTGTAATCTCTTGGTAATCTTCCCCTTAGCCATTTTCATGCTTTATTATCAAGCCACGTCTCCATCGTTACTACTACATCCTATTTTGTAAAATTTCTCATGAAGTTCCTATCCTTTTTCTCCAAGCCTGCTATATACCAGTAGCATAACCTCCAATCTTCTCTACTTTCGTTTCTCTTATCTTTTTGTTCCATACTATTTATTATTTCTATTTCTCCTTTTCCATTCTTTTCCAGTTTCCCAAAACCACATTTTCTACTAACTCTTCCCTGTTCTCGTCCCAATCCCAGCATACACCTTTTATCTGTATTCTCCCATACTTAACCCATGTTCTTCTTCTCTTCTATCTAATCTCTTCAGCTATTTTCCTTAACTTATGCTGCATATTCCTTTCTACCCATGTCAAATCATTCTCTATTCTCTCCGAGCTTCCATATAACACCCTCTCCTTTGTCATCACTTCCCTCTTATGTTCCAATTCCTTTTACTCCTTCCTTCAGCTCCTTACCCTCTAATTGGACTTGGAATGGAAGCTTCTAATGAGTCCCCTAAGGGTTTACATTGTTCTTGTATCTCTTCCCTATTTCTTCACACACCCCCCACACACCAACTAGGAGAACTTAGAGAACCCTTTTTCTCTAGAGGTACCAGTCCCACGACTCTCCGGAGATGAACAACTCCCTTGCTAGGCAAGTGTTCACCGCATGGGCCACCGAGGCTCTACAGAGTGCGAGGCGGGAATCGAACCCACAAGCCGACGGAATGGGTCCAAAGCCTATGCCTTTACCCCCACTCTATCACTATGTTTCTTTTTCTTTCTTCTCTCTCTCTCTTTCCTATTCTTTATTTTACTTTTCTCAGCCTTTTCTTCTCCTGATTCCCAAACTCCTCACCTCAAAAATGACAGCTTGAGCTTTCTATTCTTTCCCTGACTTCTTCATATTTCTTAATTTTTTTTCAAAGTTCGGCCATTTCTCACAGAATTTCCTTTTTTATTTTCTCTCCACCTTTCTCCTGCTTTTCCTCTTACTTCGGATATTTAGCCTCAGCTCCATTTCCAACTGCTCCCTTACTGTTCTCATCCTTCTCTACAAAACTGTATATTTCCGGCGGTGATCTAAACATTTTTTTGATTTTTTTTTATCTGGCACTCGCTCCGCTAGTCATAAATCCAATTCGAAAAATCCCGCCTTCCATCGTTCTCTACCTGCCTTTTCCTTCTCCCTCTCTACCACGACCTGCTACGACCAACCCAATCCTCCCTCCCTGTCATAACTCCAAACCAACCAAATTTTTTTTGGGCTTCTATTAAGAATATGTGCTACAGAGTCGTTCCAGAAAGGGCAGATCAACTAAAGCAAGCCATCCGAAAAGCTGCTAAAACCATCGGCATCGATATGTTCCATCGAATATTCTCATCCTACAAAAAAAGAATCTAGCACTATGCCTAAAATAATGGCACACACTTCGAGAACATGTTGCAAAAAAATGCCATAATTTATGAAAAAACTATGCACCATGTGTTCCACATACTTTTTTATTATTCAAGTTATTCACATTCACACGTTGACATATATTATCAGTCACACAGTATGTATAACATTATTGTTAAATAAAGAATTGTTTTGATATCAAGGCTTCAAGTTGGGAGGTATAGTGAGATAGTGACTAGTAGGAATACATTCAGCACCTGGAAATTCGGGGCAGGGGAGGAAGAGGTAAAAAGGGAGAGTCAACCAATAAAAATTGCCTGCGTGGTATATGGAGAGTCCGCTTTTATATATGTGAAACCATCTTGTAGACAATTTCTGTTCTCCCCAAGTCAGTATCATCTGATGTCTACTATCATCTACACTAATAAGAAATGAGGATCAACGCCAGTACTTTATTCCTGTCTTTTGCCGCTTTCCTTAATTTTATTGGTAAATATATAATAATATAATGTCATACTTACTACTTGAGTACACCAAAAAACCGACACAATTTTTCCTTTGAAGCAAATTTGTACTAAAGTATAAAATTCATATGATTATAATATATGTGTGTATCATGGTATGATTCGTTTTAAAAAGGCATACATCTTTTTTGTCTTCTTACAGAAATGTCGCTAGGCACGCCGCCCAAAACAAGGGACTTTCTGGCAAATTTTGGGATGACTAACGAGCATGCGAATCATCAAGGTAGCCTTAGCACAAATACATTCATAAGATATTTCTGTAAAATGGAAAAAAAAAACGTAAATATTTTAGCAGGCTCCTACTGTAATGAAAATAGTTCTGTGTCAAGAAATTCTGTTACAATGCCAAAATCATTCCACAATTTTGTTTAGTAATAAGCATATCAAGTCACGCGAGGACGCTGTTTGTCGAAACTCAAAATCAAGTCAAAATCACGGAGAATATCATTGCGGGTGTGACGGAATGATTTGAAATTAAATGTTCATTTAGAATGAACGTCGACTGTGTTCTGATGTAACTTCAGTTCACTGATTGAATTTGCATGTTATGTTTTGAAAATCTTCATTCATACGATCTGCTTTTTGAATGTCACCCCCATAAGTCACATTTATGGGGTCCCAAAAAAACCTCAACGAATATAAAATTGGGTTTTCCTCGTTTTTGGTGCTAATTAGTATAATCTTGCGGTTTCTACTACGGTAGGGGGTTGACCAACATCATTTCTGTGACAAGCAACAGGCGTTCCTTCTTGCCCCGATAAAACGTGTAGAAGAAATAGGGATTTAACAAAATTATTTCTGTGACAAGTGTGCCTTCCAGCCCCCCTTACCCAATAGAGATTATAATAGAGTAGGGGTTCGACAAACATTATTTTGACCAGTGATGAGCGTAGATTCCTGCCTTCACGAGATGCTCAAAAGGGGTAGGGGTTTAATAAACATTATTCCTGTAGCCAGTGGCAGGGATGCCTTCACGCTCTCAAGAGATGCTGAAAAGGGGTAGGGGTGACCAACTTTATTTTTCTGACTGCTAATAGGGATGCCTTCATGCCATCAAGAAAAATTGGGAAGGGGTAGGGGTGTTACAACAATATTGTTTCGACCAGGGACAGGGCTGCCTTCTCACCTATCAAAATACTTTGAAGTAGACCCCATTACAACGTAGAGGTTTAAGTAACATTATCTTCAGGTAGATTCTTGCCTCCACGAAATGTTAAGAAGGGGTAAGAATTTGACAAACATTATTTTTGTGACCAGTGAGAGGGATGCCTCCACGCCCTCGAAAGATGTTTAAAAGGGGTGGTGTTTGACGATCTTTATTTCTGTGACTGATGACAGGGATGCCTTCCTGCCCCCACGAGACGTGGGAAAAGGGTAGGGGTTTGACCAATATTATTTCTTGGACCAGTGGCAAGGGTGCCTTCCCGATCCCTTTGGATTGAAGCCTTTTGCAACCTACTGCATTTCAATAGCTTTTTTTATTGAAAATATCACTTCTGTAAACAAATTCAAAATAAGACTCTTACCAACGCACTTCAAAAAATTTAATCCTCTTTCTTCTTGCAGGCTTAAGATCACAGTTTGATTGTCTACCCAACAGCGAACCTGTTCCCGGTGTTCCACGTCGTGAACCTTCGCATTCTTCTGCTAACTCTCCTTTACCTGCCAAGCCTTTTCTTCGTGCCAGGTCCAGGTCTCCTCAAAGCCATACCAGGAGTATCGGACCACCTACAATGATTGTTTCTTTTGATGAAATTGGATTTGAACTTGACCAAATTCAATTTATTCGGCTCATTCCCCATAAGAACTCTCACCGGATATTTGAACTTCGAAGATATACTTTTCCTGCGAATGAACCGATGCAATTACTTGCAGGACCGAAAGTCTATGCACCCATGCCAACGCAAGAACAAATTGTATTATCAACATCCGATGGTGACGTTTTTGCAATATTGGAGAGTAGTAGATTTCTTGCTGGAATATATGCACCAAGTTCTCGCAATCGCAATAAATCACGTGCAAAAATAAACATGGAAACCGGCATGATTACCGCATTGACCCCAGATGAAGTTATGGAAACTCCAGTAGGCCCCCGGCGTCCACTCATATTGAGTTTTAGAGTAGAGTGTCTGAAACTCAATCGTCAACACCATTAATTCAATTACAAAAAAAATGTGAAACCAAAATTTTAAATTGTTTGTAATCAGAAGTCAACTTAAAATGTTATTGCATGTTACTTGTAATTCTAAATAATGATAAATCCAATGTATTATGATTTTCAAGGTCTCAATCTTCGTACATACTTCCTCAACATTTTTACACAGACCTTTCAAAATTAAAAGTCAAATCATTGACAGCTGTAATTTGGCGATTTAAAATCATCTCTTTTTTAAAATCCTCTGCCTTCATAAATGTTATGCATTACATTATTATTCATTCTTTACTGCCAATAGCTACCGGAAAGCTTCGGAAACAGAAACCTTAATCATGCAAGCGGAACTTGTGCATCATTTCCTGAAAATCTAGCGAATTTTGAATACCTTAGTCAATTCTGTAATATTTGGCCATTTTAAAAAAAAAGATAAAAAAAGATTTAAATAGGAACCCTCTTCAAAGTATTTCTTGAACACAAAACTACCCAAAAAATGAATGAAACGGAAATTTCAATCATACCAATTCAATCAAATTGGAACCTTGTCTGTTGCACTTCTTGATGGAGAAGCTACATGCAAAATAAATTCTAATCCATGTTCGAATAGTGAGGAACACTTATCCCTATAAGCAAACAAATTAGATTTGCGCAAAGGAAGATTTTTCCTCTAGATTTTATCTAATTTTCAAAATTACCTTAAGGTCAGAAAAGTTTGAATTTTTTTATGCTGTTTGAGGTCTGAATGTTGTTTTCGAAAATTTCGCTTATTTCAAACATTGATATGTTACATCAATTTTCGATGCATTACAGTTGTTCTTTTGTTCAAGCTTCACATGTGATTGGGAAATAAGTTATATTAATTGTGTTACTGTACGTTGTACATGCGTGAGAAACGATTTTGACATTTATTCCTCAAAATTGTATCTGTTGCTTGTGTGTCATGCATAAAGACGTTTCGTAATATTGCTAAGGTAAGTGTAAAAATCTGTTTCTTCCCTGAATATCGTAAATGTTTATTGTTTTCTCACACAATATTTTTTCAGGAAGTTTAATGTAAAATCTGCTGTCTTCCTCTTTTGCTCGTTTGACCACAAAATCTTGGAAGGGCTCTCATCACCATATCCAATAACAACAATTTGTAGTTGTTCCATCAAGGAAAAACAGTCAAACAGATAACGCTAAACCTTGATGACAAACTGTCATTCATCTTTTACGAATGAAGAAATGTAATAGAATTTGGGTATCATTTCAACTTTCTATGACTCAAGAAATGATGCAAATTGCTTGGCATTTCAAAGTTTTGGTGTAGTTTTTCAAGCAAAGAATCGAACAGACAAGGTTTCGCATTGATGACAAACTATAATACATTTTTGAAAATCACTTACGGTCACTTGATTTGAATTTATTTTTCAAAAGCTTTTTCGGTAGTTTTTCTATCAAGGAACTTCTCATCCACTTTTCAAAACTTAATTAACGTCACAGAAAGTTTGAAATTATTTACACTTTTCATGATTTTCATAGAATAATGCCCAGGTGACATTGACATGATATGAGTTCATGTTTCAAACATTTTTGAGGTAATTTTTCATTTGAAGAACACTTTGGATAATCTGCAAACGAAGATGAGGAAGCGACATTAGGACCAGCCAGGGAAAGCAGGCAACTTCTGAGAGATGATAATGATTTTAGGATAAGAAGAAATATTGACATGTAGGTTCCTCCTAAGAACTAGGATCTGACTGAAATGGATGCCTCCCTTCGTGAGGATATCTCGCAGAGATTTGACATACGGACCATCAATTGCTCAATTTAGGGTGCGACGAAAGCTTTAGCTGATTCAAGTCGAAGGCTAACACCGACGATGGATCAATTGAATGAGAACATTGTATGGGGAAGACAGAGTGCGTTTCGTGTTCAGTGTGTGATTGACTATATAAGATCTGGTAGACCGTTCAAGAGTTCAGAGCTTCGCACAACACAAAATTGACGTTCAGGGACATGATCCTATCAAACAAAGATATTATCATGTCTCTCCTAAAATAAAAGAAATCATGTGCGAAGAAATCGATAGAATGTTGGATGAGGGCATTATAGAACATTGTAGTAGTGATTGGTCAAATCCAGTGGTAATGATAAAAAAGCCTAATGGAAAATATAGGTTTTGCTTAGATTTTAGGAAGGTCAATAAGGCAACCAAAAAAGATTTATACCCGGTACCAATAATGGCAGAAATTTTGGACACATTAAGGTCGGCAAAATATATCTCAAAAATAGATTTACATTCAGCTTATAATCAAATACCATTGAACATAAATTCCCGGGAAATTACAGCATTTGTAGTCCCAGGGAAAGGCATGTTTCGATTTATTCGCATGTTTTTTGGCTTATGTAAGGCACCAGCAACATTCCAACGCCTTATGGACAAAATAATTACTCCAAATTTAAAACCAAACGTTTTTTGTTATTTGGACGATATAGTAATAGTTTCAGAAACGTTCGAAGAGCACATGAATTACTTGAACCTAGTTTTGGATAAATTAAATGAAGTAAGTTTAACAATCAGTCCAGATAAGTGCGAATTAGGTTGCTCGGAAATAAAATACTTAGGATTTGTGGTAAATAGTATAGGACTACAAATTGACGAGGAGAAAATAAAACCAATTTTAGAATTCCCGCGACCAAAAACAATTGAACAATTACAACGTCTAATAGGAATGGCCTCGTGGTACAGGCGATTTATACCACATTTTTCGGAATTAATAGAACCATTAAATAGATTATTAAAAAAGGTAGAAAATGGGAATGGACAGACGAACAGGAAAAAGCTTTGGAAACGATAAAGGGGTTGTTGACGACAGCACCTATCCTGGCTTGCCCTGATTTTAGACAACCTTTTCAAATAGAAACCAGTAGAGGCTTAAATGGGGCAGAACGAAAATATTCCGCTTCCGAAAAAGAGTGCTTAGCCGTCGTATGGGCGATAAGGAAATTCAGGCAAATTTAGTCCCCGACGCGGTATCGAGAACAAATGAATCAGAAAAATCCGTAGCGTCTATATTAGCGAGTAGCATAGAAAATAAAAATAAAGATTTTATTGATGAAACGGATGAATGTTATAACACTAAATTTAGGCAGGTACGAAAGAAACCTGAAGAGCACGAAAAATGGCGAATTAGGGATGGACAATTATATTTTTACAGACCCGACCCCTTAAAATCATCCTTTTTACCCGAAAGTAATCCGTGGAAATTATTTATCCCCAAAAAACTCAGGAAACAAGTCTTATGCGAAGGACACGATAATGAACAGTCTGGTCATCAAGGAATTGAGAAAACTTACGCGGGAATATCCGAAAATTATTTTTGGCCAGGAATGTACTCAGAAATTTTAAAATATATCCAAAAATGCGAAATCTGTATAAAAACAAAGCCCAGCAATCAGAAAAAATAGGACTAATGGGAAAAAGAATTGTTGAGGAGCCATGGACAGTGGTCGCCACTGACATCATGGGACCACTTCCTAATTCGAAATCCAGAAACAAATACATATTAGTGTTCGTTGACTTATTTACGAAATGGGTAGAAATAATTCCAATCAAGAAGGCGAACGGCCCAACGATTGAGAGTGAGTTTCACAAAAAGATAATTTCGAAGTGGGGAGCTCCCAGATTTTTGCTATCAGACAATGGTACCGAGTTTGTCAATAAGATGATTGGGGAACTCACCCAGAAGTTTGGTATCAGACATCTGAGAACGCCAAAATACTATCCACAGGCGAATCCCACGGAGAGATGTAATATGTCAATAAAAACAACGATTAAGGCGTATTTAGATAAAGATCATAGCGAATGGGATAAAAATTTAGAAGATTTACAATTCTCTCTGAATAAGAGTAAACATTCTTCAACCAATTTCACCCCCGCATTCCTGAATTTCGGTAGAGAATTAGAGCCATTACAAACATTGAGAAAAGAATTGGAAAATTCTGACGAAATAGAATTCCAAGAAACGGATAAATGGACTGACAGGTTGCGCAAATTACGAATAATTAAGGAAGAAGTCCAGAAAAATCTAGATGAAGCAAATAATAAACAAGCAATTCAATATAATTTGCGGAGAAGAAATTTTGAGTTTGAAATAGGCGATTTAGTTTATAAAAGAGATAAGACCTTATCTAATAAAGAGGCGAAAGTTGGGCGAAAGTTTGGAGAATACATTAAGAAAAAGGTTTTGGTTGTCAGATCACGAAGAAGCGATCAATAAACAAAGGGAAGAAAAATCGGAAGTTGAGGACAAGATCAAAATATATAAAAGTAAACTATAGAGGGAGAAGGAAGAATCAGATAGAAGACAAATGGAAGAGATAAGAAGGATCGAAAAAGAAAAGATTAAGAATACAGCTGACCTAATTGAAGAGTTGGAAACTAGAAGAGAGGAAACGCGAAGAAGAGAAGAAATAGAAAAAGAACTGGAGAAACAACAACTACAGAGGAAAATAAAACTAATGACGTGGGAAATAACAGACGAGGAGAAACAAGAAATAGAGGAAGAGTGGAGAAAATTGAAACAACTGAGGAAGAAGGAGGTTGAACAATTCATGAAAGAAATGAAGGAATGGTTAACCACAACATTCAAAATAAAGCATTTGCTATTGTATGGAAAATAAACTAGTATATTAGGATTTAGAAAAATTGAATTTATTATATAGCCCACGATAGAATTAAGGATTTTAGGTTAAGTTATTTGTTCCAGATCATCAGGACCCATGCACCAATAGAAGAAGGCAAGAGGAGAAGTTTCAAAGATTTCTTTAACAATTAAAGATAGGCTAAATTAAATAGAAAAAAGAAAAGACTTAGACAAAGAAACGCATAAATAACAAAATTAACGTTAGATTATTATTTTTTATTTTTCATTTTGTTGATTATTATTGGTTTGGCTGAATAGGTCGTTTCATTTATTTGTTTCAGAGAATGGAAATCATGGACTGGCGGAAGTGTAGATTCTGTGGCGGAAAAATACCGAGAAACCCATATCTGTTCCACGATGAATACTGCTGGGACAGGGTTCACATCAGCAAGACAGGACACACAGCACCGAATAAGGATAGAAAAAGATATAAAAAGACAAGCTGGGATAAGACCCACCTTGAGTTCCTTGAAGTCCTGAAAATTGTTATATCTAACAGCGAAAAGTAGGAAACTAAAGAGGAAAGAGAAAAAAGTGATAACGAGGGGGAAAATAGACCGGACGATGGAGAAGACAGACAGGACGAAATGGAAATAGAAATTGATCTGGATTGGGATGATGACGACTGCATAGTCTTAGTCGTAGACGAACAGGAACTTTTGATGGATCCAGAACAAGATCTTTAAGGGTACATACCCCATCCCGCACTGGGGGGAGGGGGTGTAACGTGAAGTTACAGTAGGGCCCTTGCTCCTTCCGGCCCTGATCTAATCCGGAAGGGGTGAGGCCCGAGATTTGGCGATCGAGGTGGACGAATTCCGAAATGATCAAGAGCAGGTCGTCGACCACAAATCGTCAGTTCTCGCTAATACGCGATCGAGAGTATTTGGTCTGAACGTCACGGATTTGTCTGTCGATATCTCACGCCACGCAATTGTGCTAAAGAGTGTCTGTGCCTGTGCTTGGGAGAGGATACCCAATTGTTTCCGGAATTGACTGGTTGGATTGAGCAGATCACCCTCTACGGAATTCTACCTCTCAGGATCCTCGGACGCTCTTCCAGGCTATTGGAAACTCCAGAAAAGATCTACTGTACACCTGTGTGGTTGAATAAACATCGTAATAACTCATAAAAATGACCTTATGACTGACTACACCTGCACTCAGCTTCCTAAGTTTCCCTAATCAGCCTGCTAATCTACACAAAGGTGTACCAAATAATAGGTATACTCACAATAACGAAGGTCCTTATTTTGTCACAATCCAAACCACACAGGAAACGCTCCATCCACTGTCCGTTGGTAGTATTCTACATAGAACCTTTCCCAATATGATTATATTTCATCTAGTTCTCGATATTACTATGTAGTACGGCTTTACGCCGCGAGATGTCACAACCTTTCAGCTTACGGACATTAAACGTTTTTTGTGTGTGCTACAGCTCCCCCTGCCTCACAGTGCCCCTACTTCTTCATATCGCTTTGTTGTGCGCGAGTGTTAAGACCTTTCGGCGAGACGGCTCTCTCGATAAAAGATTTATTTTGTACCTTTGCGCTTTTTCGATTAAGTGTGTTACAATGGCTAAGAAGAAACTCGGACCTGGCGACTACGAGAAATGGCTGGACTTTCAAGGGAAATTCAAGAAAATGAAGGAAGAAATGGATTCGCTCCCTCCATTACGCAGCCCTCATACTTCGAACGAAGATTCGGAAGCAGATAATAATGCAACTCCTGCCTCTTCCCCTGGTGCTCCCATCGCCGAACAGGAAGAACAGAAGGGCGATGATGATCAAGGTATGGTTCGCTTTTTTTCTATTCAGAAACCCATACCATTTTCACATTGCCCGCCCCCCCCCCCTCCTCCTCCACGAACTTTCTTCTTTTTTTCAGTTGCGATCGAGTCAAAGTGGTAGATGTAAAGTGAAATGATAGATGCGTCATTAGAAGACGTCATTTTTTTCCCCTACAGGGCAACTTTTATATGCTTTCACGGCACAACAAGCATGAGTCGTGAATCGACGGCGCCATTGGTACATACGCAAATAGGTATATAGGTACATACTTTAGCTTTCTCTTGCCTTTGGGCGTTATAAGCGTCACTAGAAGACGTCATTCAGAGAAATTAGCTAATTTCGTCTTTTTGATAGTTTGAGCGTCTGTGCTGACGCAGGTCCATATACATTTTTTACCTAATATGAGCGTCCTTAGTGACGTGTAATTCAGATACCCTATTGTTAGGGTTAGGTGATGTTATATGGCTCGTTCTCTGTGTTTTTTCACCTTTTTCTCTTGCCTTTGGGCGTGATACGTGTCATTGGAAGACACTATTATAAGAATTCGGAAAAATTTGTCTTCTTGACAGTACAAGCGTTATTGAAGACGCAAGCCCGCAGGGCCCTCCACTGAGTTCACTAAGACCCTCACGATAATATAAGAGTCGTTAAAGGCGTCTAACATTAATCCTCTCTTCCTCTTTTTTTTGGGGGGTTGGCATATAAGGCATGGTGATCGACACAAGCCTTATTCTCCTTGTGTCTTTTTACAGAGAATAAGAGTGCTTGCTCCAAGGATATAGAGGATCCACCTAAGCCAGAGGAGTCACAGAGGGACAGAGAGGTCATGCAAATTTTGGGCATCGATTCGGCAAACGAGAATAACAATGATCCAGAAATCGACAAGGCATTGGTTTCTGTCTGGCAGAATCTTATCAATCATAGCTTCAAGAAAGAGATGAGAGACGAACTACAGAGGAATTATATTAGAATTCCTGAATTTCAAGCCAAGACGCTTAACATGGAATTGAAATCTGCTATGTCTTCAAGATGTGTTAAAAGGGACACAAAATTATACGATTTACAAAATCTTTCGGGCTCCATGCTCATGGCGATTGGTCTTGCCTCAACCGCCATTATGCATGCGGATTGTGACAAGGATACTGTTGTCAACTTGCTGAACGATGCTGGCAAGCTCTCTTTACAATCTCATCATGCAATATCTCTCTTAAGAAGAGCGAATGTATTCATCCCTGATTTGAATTCTCAGATGGCAGACATTATGAAAAAGTCCGAAATGGACGAGCACTTGTATGCAACCAACCTTACTGAGCGAGTTAAAGAAACCAAAGCGTTGTCAAAGTTCTCCCAGGATGTTCCTCGCAGTCAGAACTTCTCATCCTCTGATAAGAAGCCTTTTTTATTCAAAGGCCAGCAGCAAAGATGGCCCCCATCACGGAGATGGTACCCAGCACATCAGCCGGGCAGACCACCATTTCAAAACCCGGACTGCAGTCAACCCAAGGATAGACCGCCATACAAGATCAAACATTAGATTAAACAACATTTCGACCTTGCCGCAGGGCCTTATGATTCGTATCCCTGACGCAATTAAGACTTCTGGCCCAGGGAAGTATCAGCCATTATTTTGGCTTCCATTCTTTAATCAAAACCCAAAGATCTGCGTAGCAACGACTCTACTAATTTATATAGAAAGTTCGAAGCTAGTTAGAGTAAACTCCGAAAAATTATTTATAGCGACTAGAAAACCTTACAGGGAGGTATGTGCCCAAACTATTAGTAGATGGGCAAAAACCCTCTAAAAAATCTCTAGGTATTGACATAGACACTATTAGGCGTACAGCTGGCTGGACAGCTAACTCGCAAACCTTTGCAAGATTCTATAACAGACCGATTTTACCGTCGAATCCGCAAGACTTCGCCTCAGCTGTACTTGAATCCAATAGAAAGTAGATTATAATATAAACAACCTTGTTACATTAGTTAACACATTCTCGCCATTCTTACGTGAATCATTGCTTTTTCTTCTTTTGATATAAAGGGAAAAATAAAAATCATAATAAAAGAGCAGAAACTCGTAATTATTGACCTATTATTAGATGTATAATTCATAAATCTCTGAACCACTACATAGTAATATCGAGAACTGGATGAAATATAATTGTACAATCAAAAGAACTTACCTGTAAGTGAAGTTAGATACTAATTATATTTCATCTAGTTCGAAGATATTAGTTCCCCCCCCCTCATTTTTTTTCGAATTTATTCTCTCTCATCCCTTACTTTGCATAAATTATACATCAACGCTGAAGATATTAAGAAGTAGGGACACTGTGAGGCAGGGGGAGCTGCAGCACACACAAAAAACGTTTAATTTCCGTAAGCTAAAAGGTTGTGACATCTCGCGGCGTGAAGCCGTACTACGTAGTAATATCTTCGAACCAGATGAAATATAATTAGTATCGAACTTCACTTACAGGTAAGTTCGTTTGATTGTACAATCAAAAGCATTCGTAAAGATAATAAAAACAGTGTCTCAGTTGAGTTTAAATCGGGTTCAGATGCGAACAAAATCGTTCTAAATAGTCACATTCTGGGCGAGTCGAAACTCAATGCATTTGTTCCTAATCACAGAGTCTCCCGACAAGGTATTTTGAAAAATGTACCCACCGACATGTCCGCAGAGGAAATAAAGAACTTCGCTGAAACAAGCAACGGTTGCTAAATCTTAGAAGTGCGTCGCTTCACTCGAAAAATTGATGACCGGATGTGTGATCTCCCAACTATTGCAATCACATTTGAGGGGCAAGAAGTTCCCGAATATGTGTTCGTTTATCAAGTCCGTATTAGGGTTGAACCATATTTCACACCAGTGAAAATGTGCTACTCTTGTTTTCGCTATGGCCATGTGGCCTCTCAGTGTAAGAATGAAAGATGCCTTCATTGTGAGGGTAAACCACACAATACAGATGTTCCTTGTTAGAAGCAATCTGATTCACCCGTTTGTCTGAATTGCGAAGGCCCACATCTTGCAAGAGATAAAACCTGTTTAAAGTCGAAAGAACAGCAAGAAAGTAGGAAAATCGCTGCATTTAGAAATATTGCAGTCGAAGAGGCTTCTAAACTATATTATGTGCAACAGAAAACAGCGTTGTCAAATGACCAACCACTGGATCTACATTCATTGACGAAACCCACTGCTCTTTCTCCCCTCCCGTCTCATCTCAACTACTCTAGCTTTCCTCGAATAGGTGATGTCGATCTTGATTATCCCCTTGGTATAAATGCGAGGCCCACTCCTCCAGGTCCCTTTTCCTACGCACAAGCTTTTTCAAAACCGAGCATACAACGTAGAACCCCAATACCTCGTCAACATGTCGACACTCGGCAACCCTCAGAAAGCATTAAGGATCATCGCTCTAATAATGATTCATCAACCAATGGATCTTATCTGCGGTTTATTGCCTCCAACCCACCTGAAAACCCTGATTTAAATGCTCTCTCTCCACAATTTGGAGAAACCTTAGCTTAGATGTTCTCTTTCTTGGCACAGTTTGTCACTCAATTTGCACCATTACTAGCTACTCTTAACCTACCTCAAACATCTTTGCCTAACCCCACTACTGCTTCTACATATAGTGCATCATCCTTCTTATCAACACAATCATAGGCAAGTAACTAACTACTTCCTAATTTATCTCAGTACTACAACTACTTATTTATTAACAATAATGACCAAAATATCCAAATTCAGAATTTTTCAGTGGAATTGTAGAAGTATCTACAATAAAAAAGGATTTATGAATAAAATAATTCACAATTATGACATATTACTCCTCAGTGAAACATGGCTAAAACCAAAGTCCTACTTTCAACTTAAAAATGTTAATTTAATTCGTAAAGAACGTGAGAACAGAACAGGAGAAGGTATCCTCATTGCGGTTAGGAACGATATTCCCTTTAATATTACCGATGTTTATGGAATTGAAGATAAGTTGGATACCTTAGCTATTTCCATTCCTACAGATCTTGGCCCGTTATGCATAATTAATGTATATAGAAACCCCGTGCGAACATACAAGACATTAAATCGGATGAGTTATTTGACTCAACAATTAATTACAACAATATTTTCATAGGGGGCGACTTCAACTGTCACCATACGTCCTGGGGTAGTGATCGCTTGTGCCAGATAGGAAATAATCTCTTCTACCATGTACAACAACTTAATTACAAGATCATCAACAATGGAAACCCTACACTATGCACCGGCCCTGACAAAGCAAAATCAGCTATTGATCTTTCCATAGTATCTAATACTCTTAGTACACGATATTCATGGAATGCCTACACCGACAAAATGAGTAGTGACCACTTCCCAATAGTAATTAATTTAAATATACCTTGTCCTTATTATCAGTTCTTTTCACATAAATACAATTTAAAAAAAGTCAGATGGAGTGTTATCAGAGAAGAACTGTCTAAATGCAATCACGATATTCAAATGCATCTGGATGATTCGGCTAGCATTCTAGAGGCCTATTATGACCTCTTCAAGGACATTGACAATGCACTTCATAAAGCTGGTCCTAACATAGATAGAAAACCCTCTCGAGTTAAAAGCAATCCTTGTTCTCCGCCTTGGTGGAACAAGGAATGTGATAGAATTGTTAGAATTAGATTAGCTAAACAAAAGAAATATTTGGCCACGTCCAATTACGACAACTTCATCGAGCACAAGCGGTACGATGCTTATGTTATTAAAACACTCAAAATGATAAAGAAAAATAGCTTTCACTCATACTGCGAATCACTAACATTCGAATCTCCTTTAAAGAGTGTCTGGTCAAAGATCAACGGGTTCAAAAACAGGAAACTCTTCCCACCATCTCCCACCACTAGCCCTCAAAATCTTGAAGTTATTGCTCAAATGTAAATTATATGGAACAGCTTGTAAATAGTTCAAAAGATATTAATGTCGACTTACCATAACTACCAAATTTCATCTATGGTCAGACATTTAGGGCCCCGGCGAGATCTAATGGCGGTTTGAATATGAATGTTTTTGACTCCCCACTCCAGATGGAGGAACTAACTTTTGCCTTGGAAAACTCAAAGACAAAATCTTCTCCAGGATTGGACAAGATTAGCTTCGAGGTTATTCAAAACCTACCTACAAACTCTCTTAGACGTTTGCTTCTGATTTACAATCATATTTTGGATGGAGGTCTTTTCCCCACTCCTTGGAAGGACTTTCTTGTTTTTATACTTCCCAAGTCCTCACCAGGCAAATTTAGACGAGTTTCTCTGGCTTCATGTTTTCTCAGACTATTGGAAAAACTTATTTTAGGAAGGCTGAACGACTGGTTGGAACACAACAACTTACTCCCATCTTCACAGTATGGTTTCAGAAAAGGTCGTTCCTGCGCTGACAGCTTAGCCATACTTTCCACAGAACTACATACAACTTTAGTAACAAACTCTTACACGGCCTGCCTTTTCCTCGACATTAATGGAGCCTTCAATGATGTTACATATACCGGAAATTTAGGTTCAAGACATGATGAAACTTGGAATACCAGACAAAGTTTGTAAATTTATTCACAACCTTACAACAAATAAACAAGTTCATATCAAAGTCAATGGTAATAATAGAGGACCGTTTATCTTCAAAAAGGGGACTCCCACAAGGTTGTATTTCAAGCCCAACTCTATACACCATTTACAACCTAGGTTTACACAAAGTATTACATCGCTTATGTAAAATACTTGAATACGCGGACGACATAGCTCTCTATGTTACTTCCAAAACTCTGGAACAGTGCGTTCAAATACTGCAATATAGTCTAATATAGTTTGAAAAGGGGACTCCCACAAGGTTGTATTTCAAGCCCAACTCTATACACCATTTACAACCTAGGTTTAAACAAAGTATTACATCGCTTATGTAAAATATTTGAATACGCGGACGACATAGCTCTCTATGTTACTTCCAAATCTCTGGAACAGTGCGTTCAAATACTGCAATATAGTCTAAACCGTTTAATTGCATATCTAAGAAGGAGAGGTTCATCCATTTCACCTATTAAATCTAAACTGGTCATATTTTCAAACTCCAAATATTTTCCTGATAACACACATATCACTCTCAACAATATCAGCATTTATCCAAGTTCTGAAGCTTTATTCTTAGGAATAATCTTCCAGTGTAACATCCAATGGGACTTACAATTCAACAAAATGATAGAGAGAGGAAACAAAGTACGTAATATCCTGAAGTGCTTAAGAGCTACTTGGAGGGGATACAATCCAACTAGAAACCGTCAAAGTACGTGGGTTGGCTTTCGCAGATGACAAGATTGTTATGGCAGAATCAGTCGAAGACTTGCAAAGAATGTTGAATAAACTTAATACAAGCATGAAGAACATGGACCTAAAAATTAACGTGAATAAAACGAAAGTCATGGTGTTTGAGGGAAAAAGTGAGAAAACAATATGAAACATTGTCCTAAATGATGTGAGATTAGAACAAGTTGACAAGTACGTATATCTAGGTAGTCCATTCACTAGCGACGGAAAAATAGATGAGGAATTAGATAGGCGCATAAATAAGGGTAAGCAGGTTATCGGTAGAGCAGGGTCCATCCTCACAAATAAAAACATATCAAAAAAAGCTAAAATGGCCATACATAATTCCATATTCGTACCAACTGTACTATACGGTAGCGAGGCATGGAGCTGTCAAGAAAAGGACAGGAGTAAAATCAACGCGATCGGCATGAAACCTCTGCGCATAATATGCGGAAAAACACTGATGGACAAAGTCCGAAACGAGATAATCCTCAAAGAATGTGGTACAGGAGACACGCTAGTTGACATATGGGAAAGAAATCAGTTAAGATGGTTCGGACATCTTGAAAGAATGAAAGATGAAGGACTGACGAAGCAAGTATATAAAGGTAAAGTAAATGGCAGAATGCCCAGAGGTAGACTGCCGAAAGAATGGTTAGAATCTGTAAATGAGACATTAATCCGAAGAGACATAAGAAGTCATAGGAACAGAAGAGCTTGCATGAAGAAATGCATGGACGTAAAGGAAGCTAGAGTAGTATGCCAGGACAGAAAAGTGTGGCGACAAATAGTTTATAAACAGAGTGACAATAGAGTGAATGATGCCTGAAACAAAGACCTTAGATACTAATGGGCCGCTAGAGAGATTGATCAGCCACCTGGGTCGGAGCAGTGTTGCGGAGTGAACGTGCCATTTGAATAAATAACACGAAAACTCCAGATCAATCTAAAATATCTATACCTAACACATATATACCTATATACCTTTCTACCTTATACCATATAACGACCTACTTTACACCTATATACCTATCCCACTACTTTCCAACCGAGCAAGTCACGCCTACCCCGAAAGGGAAATGGCTTAATGGTATAATAATAATAATGTATCTCGTTGGCTCGTAGCTCCATAGAAGATGGATGTCACGCATTGTCAATCTTCGCTGATAGCTGGTACGAAAAGTTAAGTTTTCTCCACAACAAGTTCCTTAGAATCATACTAGGTTACAGAATATCAACGCCAATTAATGTCATGCAGGCAGAAGCTGTATAATTATTCTTCGAAAAATAAAGTTCCTTTTAACATTAAGAAAGGTTTTCTTCTTTTAAAATCGTATATATCATATAAAAATAAAGCTGATGGGAAGGATTATCAACACCTAATCTATCGTTCTGCTACACCAATTAACTACACTGTTGACTACACAATTCAATTCTCTAACTTTCCTATTGATTTACAAACTGATAAATCACTTCAACACAGTCGATCCCCTGATAATGATTTCAAAAATATTTTTTCCAAATGTATGATTTTCAGAACGTTTTGCTTCACGGATGGTTCCAAAACATCAGACAAATCCGTAGGTCTCGCAATTTTCTCCTGTCAACTAAATTTATACTTGAAATATAAAATCATCCCAGAAGTTTCTATTTTCACTGCATAGGCAATAGCAATCTGCGAGGCTACATCATTTATCCTAAACAACAAGATCTCTCACTCTATAATATTCTCAGACTCTCGAAGTGTCCTTCAGGCCTGTCAGAGTTTTAACACCTTTTCTTCTACTTCATACTTGATATATAACATTTACAATTTATTACACATTGCTAAAAACAATGAAGTCATTATAGAACTGGTTTGGATTCCTGCACACAAAGGAATTCATGACAACGAAATAGCTGATAATCTGGCCAAGGCAGGTGCCACGGAAGGTGAAGACCTTCATTACTTAATCCCTCATACAGATCTCTATCAAATGGCATATGAGAATGCTTTTAACCGATCTAAGGATGCCTGGATTCAGGAAATCTGTACCACAGGAAAGCACTTCTTTGATCTCTATCACCTGGAAACAAGAAAGCCATGGTTCACTAAATTGCAAGCAAAGAGAAGAGACATCGTGACAAAAGGCTAGAA
The DNA here is from genome assembly GCA_932178445.1 of Andricus quercusramuli. Taxonomy (NCBI): domain Eukaryota; kingdom Metazoa; phylum Arthropoda; class Insecta; order Hymenoptera; family Cynipidae; genus Andricus; species Andricus quercusramuli. The sequence continues at coordinate 177,572 of CAKNXH010001776.1, forward strand.
TTAGATCTAACCATTATGGTTTGGCTCACAGTTTATTTAGGAAAAATCTTTTAAAATATAGCGAATGCCTTTTTTGTGGTGAAATAGATATAATAGATATTGACCATGTGGTTTGGTCTTGTCCTCGCTTTATAGAGCAAAGAAATTCCTTACAGAAATCTCTTATTAGGAAAAATAAATTTCCTCCTTACAATATCGAATCCATACTGTACAATCCATCTAGTCATACAACATCCTTAATTGCACGTTTTCAGAGAGATTGCAACTTACTTATTTAAAAAAAAAATAATAATAAATTATAACAGAAATAAAGCAAAATTTTGAACGGAATCTCATTTCCCGGGCCTAACGCTGAACGCGTGACCACTAAGGAATAGCGCGAGTGCGCAGTTTCGACTGCTAGCTTAACCGTCGTATTTGGATTTTTCTTCATTTCCTACAATTCTTTAAGAACAATAACTTATGTATTCAATTCGCTTCATACTTATATACAATCAGGAGTTCTACTTGCCACATTTCGTTCTTTTAGTATCACATTATTCTCATCTCTCTAAGATTCAAATCATATTTCGCGCCTTTATATTCGATACACAACGCCATCTTCATTTTACTTCCACCAACCTTGCGTACTTCAACCTCTCTAATTTCCAATATTATTCCTTTTCATATCTAAAAAACCTAACTGTGTGGCACAATATCTCTCGAGACAAAGTTATAATCACTGTAGCAATTAACTTACATAGCCATGGCCAAATAGGTCACGCTTTATTTTGCATGGAGTGAATTATCTCCGGACCTAGGCTAGTTGCTCCCCCTTCCTGGTGCAGTGGAGTGTGGGTAAAGAAGAAGAAGAAGAAGAAGAAGAACCTAAACGAGAACCAAGGAAGAAGTTTCTCGCTGACCCATCGCGCCTCTCCAGCAATCGCCCTTTTTCTGTCAGTACTTTATTATTATTAGTATATTACGAAAATATGCTACGAAAATACTCGAAAAGCGGTAGATGAACTCAAGCAAGCCCTGCGGAAAGCTGTTAGAACGGTCGGTGTCCATATGTTACATCGTGTATTCTCATGCAACAAAAGAAAAATCGATCACTATGCCCAAAGTAATGGGACACACTTGGAAAACATACTGCATTAAATGTGCCATGATTTATGAACAAATTTATGTACAAGACATATTTTTGTACTGATCAAGAAATTCACATTCACACATTGACTTACATTATTTGTCATCCAGTATATGAAACTTTATTGTTGAATAAATCATTGTTTTTATCTTGAAGCTTTAATTCAGGAGGTCGACTGAGATAGTGACAAGTGGCCATCCATGTTTCACGTGAACATCGGGGGAGGGGGGGGGGAGAAGTTAGCTTTTACATATATGAAAACATCTTGTAGGAAATTCCTTTTCTCCCTGATTCAGTATCATCTACTGTCATCTACTGACACCTACTCTGATAAAAAATGAGGATCGACGCCAATGCTTTACTCATTTTTACTTATAAAAATAATTCTTCAACAAGGTAGTTGAACTTTTAACGAAGTAGCTGAATTTTCTACCAAAAAAAAATTGATTTTCATTGACATTAATTGGAATTCAACAGCAGTTTTATTCAACCAAGGAAAATGAATTTGCAATGAAGTATTTGAATTTTGAACTAAACAAAATTTTTCATTTGGTTGGAAATCAAATTATTCCATGTAGATTCAACAATTTGTTAGAGATATTCGGTCTTTTATGACTGAAAAATTTCGCTTCGTTAAAAACACTACTTAGTTCATGAAAATGATCCATAAGGTTAAACATGAACTTTTGTGCCGAACATTCGTGTTTTCTCTGAACTAGTTGGTTGAAAATACATGTATTTTATCAAAATAATTTTTTCAGATTGAAAATATATCTCTTTTGTTAAAAATTTCATATTAAAACTTCATAAATATTTTTCGTCTTTTCACAGAAATGTCGCCAAGTAGGCCGCCCAAAACAAGAGACTTTCTGGGGAATTTTGGGATGATTAACGGAAATGCGAATCATCAAGGTAGTCCTCGTATAAATCAATCCATAAGATATCACTGTGAAATGAAAGAAAACCATTAATATTTTAGCCGGCTCCTACGATAATCACTGTCTTATAGACTAGACCCTTACGAATAAATATTACAATAAGGGAAGTCAGTATAGGACAATAGTCATTTTTTTATGATGAATTTCTCATGATTTTTCAAGCAGAAAAAGCTGCAAACATTCTTGATATCCTTAAAGTTGCTTTAAATTTCATTAGAATTTGAAAAATCCTTTGAAGTCTCTCGAAAATAAGTTAAAATAAATAAATATGATTAATAAAGTTTCGCGACAAAATCCTGTTCCTGCCTTTCCACCTTAAGAGAATTTAGAAAGAATTAGGTGTTCCAAAAACATTATTTTTGTGACCATTGGCAGGGGTGTCTTCCTGCTCCCATAAGATGTTGTAATAGAGTATGGGTTAGACCAGCATTATTTTCATGATCAGTGACACCTTTTGCCCCCCGCGAGACTTTGGAAAGTGGTAGAGGTTTGACCAACATATTCTGTGACCAGTGATAGGCGTGGCTTCCTGTCTCCACAAGACGTTGAGAAGGGGTGGGGTTTTGACTCACATTATTTTTTTGGTTAGTGTGGCGTAATGCGAATTATTACATACTAACGCCATCTATGAGCTGGCTCGCATCCGCGCCATCTATGTTCTGGTGTGGGACTAGATTTGAATTCGAATTATTTCCGTATTAATTATTATTAAATAATTGAGATATAAAAGATCATTTCTCGAATATTTGAGATCAATTTTAAGATTCGATAAATCAATAAAATAGGAAGACATAATAAAGAAGAGAGACAATTCTAAATTTAGCGAATTGTCCCTGTTCTAGAAATGTCTATTAAGCGTGTGGGATACCTGAAAATGCCTAAAAATATGTTATTGAAATAAGCATAAATTTGATAAGGAGCTAGAAATGGTTAATTCCTAGTCGAGAATATCATTATTTATGAATAATGATAATGCATTCTCTTACTCTCTATCTCTTTTTCTCTCATAGGAACGAATTATGTGATTCATAATGTACTCGTTAAAGAAGGGAAAAAGGGGGCGTCAAAATTGATGACGTGGAATCATCGCATTCCGCATCATCCACCCCTTTTTCTGGAGGGCGCTAAAAATTTGATGATGTGGAGGAAACGTGACCGATGATTTGGAGGTTTCGGGTTCCACGTAATCGGTTGCATCAGGGTGAAACATTCCTACGCCTCTTTCCTTGTTTTAAAGGGTAAAACCGGCCACCAATGGAGTGAGCGGGCCGTGACGACATCGTTTGATTCTGAGTTATGTGATTGGTTAGCAGCGGTGTCATTTTGCGTGCGCACCCTTCCACATCATCAACCCCTAGATTATAAATATAAGGGCGGGCGCGTGAAGCATCAGATTTTATCTCGCAGCCCTTTTAAAAACAAACTCTCTTGCGAAACTTTACAAAATTTGCACAAGTTTTTGCGAATTTTCGGAAATAATATAAATTCGAACAACAAGTTAAGAATTAAATAAATCGATCAAAATCAAATTTAATCAATCTGAGGCGATCGACAAAATGGGAATTTAGTTCTCGAACTACGATTAAACTATTATACAAAAGATTACTGTGAAAAAACGTCTTAACGAGTGTATTTAAAACCTGTGAAAGTGAATAAATCTGGTGAACCTTATCAATTTAATAATTATTTTTATTTAAAAATAATTTCCTAAAAGTTCAAAACAACTTCGCGGTTTTGGTTTTAACCATTAAGCATTCTGTGTCCCATGGCATGTTGGAAGAGGGTAGAGGTTTGACTAAAATTATTTCTGTGACTACTGACGGGGGTGCTTTTTCGTCCTCACCAGACATTGAAATTATTTGCCACCAATGACAGGGGTGCTTTCCTGCCCACCAAGAGATATTGGAATACAGTAGGGGCTAGGCCAACAATATTTCTGTGGCCAATGACACCGATTTCTACCAGCTTCAAACAAGGTGTTGGTAATAAGTGATACGGTTTGATGAACATGATTTCTTTTACCAGTGAAAGGGGTTCCTTTACTAACCCACGTGGTGTTGAAAATGTGTAGGGTTTGATCAACATCATTTCCGCCATTAGTGACAGGGATGCCTTTCCGTCCCCCCGAGACGTTGAAAAAGGGTAGGGTTTTGACCAAAATTATTTCTGTGACCAGTGACAGGGGTAACCTATCGTCCCCATGAGATGCTGGAATTCTTTGACCTGTCACGGGCACCTTGACAATTACTGAACTGAAGTCTGTTGTACTTCCTAAGTTTCAATATTGGTTTTATAAGGAACTATTAATTCTAAGGGAAAAGTACTTCCCCAGAATTCTTCCCGAATAATATTTCCTGGATATTGTTAGGTCAGCTTTAATAAGTTTCCCAGGAGAATCTCCCTCAACGTTCTCAGTCTTTCCTCGCAATTTTTTCATAGGAAATTGATGATATACCAACGCACTTAAAAAAATGTAATTCTCTTCCTTCTTGCAGAGTTAAGTTCACACTTCGAATGTCTACCTAATAGCGAAGCTATTTCTGGTGTTTCTCGTCATGAACCTTCTCATTCTCCTGAAGGACATTCTCCTGGCACGTCACATACTCCTGGCACGTCACATACTCCTGCCGGGCCTCCTCTTTGTCCCAGGTCCAGGTCTCCTCCAGCTCATGCCAGATGCATGGCTCCACCTACCATGATTGTTTCTTCTGACGGAATTGGATATGGACTTGAACAAATTCAATTTATTCGGCTTACTTCCTATAAGAACCTGCACCGGATATTTGAACCTCGAAGATACAGTTTTCCTGTGGATAAACCCATTAAATTAGCAGCCGTAAAACATAGAGTTTATGTTCCCATGCCAACTCAAGAACAAATTGTGTTGTCAACACCCGATGGTGACGTCTTTGCAATATTGGAGAATAGTAGATTTCTTACGGGAATAGATACAAATGATCTTCGCAAGCACAATAAAGTGCGTGCGAAAATAAACATGGGAAGCGGCATAATTACCGCATTGACCCCAGATGAAGTAAAGGAAACTCCAGTAGGCCCCTGGCGTCCAATCCTGTTAAGTTTCAGAGTGGAGTTTGTAAATCAGAATCGTCCACAGCATTAATTTAATTGCAAAAAAATGTAAAACAAAAATTTTGAATTTTGTGTTATCCGGAGTCAGCTTGAACTGTTAAGCGTTACTCGTAATTACAAGTAATAATAAATCCAATGTACTATGATTATCAAGGTTTCAATATTTTTACTTCCTCAATTTTTATCCAAAATGGCTGGCTAACGAACTTGACCTTCATTTTAGGACACTTGTAGAGTATAACAAAGCCCAATCCAATCTGACAATTCTTTCGAAAGCATCGTGCTCACAGACAGACAGACATACAGACAGACATACAGACAGACATACAGACAGACACATTCGCTAAAACCTGTTTTTCGGGTTCAGAAGGCCTTAGAACGTGGACATCTAACAAAAAAAGGGGGAAGGGGGTCAAATTTTACACAAATCGGTTACCTTCCCTGATGAGAATGTAAAAAATGGAAAAGTTTTTATCGCTGGAATCCATCATACAGATATGTGCAATAATTAAAATCCTGGGAGAGATAAAGTTGGACCAACAAAGATAATTTTTTTTGAAATTTTTGTATTCGTCACCCAGTATATGAAATTTTATTATTGAATAAATAATTCTCTTTATTTCAAAACTCAAATTCTGGAGGTCGAATGAGACAGTGACATAAAAATTGCCTACGTGGAATATGGAGAGCCCGCTTTTATATATGTGAAATCATTTTGTAAAAAGTTTCTGTATTTCCCAAATCAGTATCATTTATTGTCATTCAGTGTCATATACTGTGATTTAATCTAATAAAAAATGAAGTTAACCGTCTATACTCTAATCCTTGCTTTTGCCGCTTTTCTTAATTCTATTGGTAAATATATAACAGTATAAGAACATATTTATTACGTAAGTACACAATAAAAAATTAATATCATTGGCAAAAATTACCTTCTCGGTTGAAAAAATGAAAATCTTTTTTGGTTGAAATTTCAACTATTACACTTTTCATTGAGAATTCATCATTTTTTGATCGAATGTTTAAATACTTTGTTGAAAATGTTTTTTTTTAAGATTCGTCATTTTAGTTGAAAATTTATCTCTTCCGTTCAAAAATTAACTATTTTTTCACATTCTTAGTTTTTTAAACATTCATTTTTTTAAATGAAAATCTAAACCTCTCATTTTTTAGTTAAAATTTATATTGTGTCTATCCTTTTCTTCAAAAGTTAAAGTCACGAGATCTCGCATACATTTTTTAATACAGACATATTGTCTTTCAACAGAAAAGTTAATTTGAAACCAAATAATTTAATTTTACCCCTAAAAATAATTTCCAACAAAGTAGTTAGACTTGCAATTAAGTAGAAGAATGTTCAACATTTGTTTAAAAAAATTTAATCGTAAATGGCTGAAAAATTTTTCTTGGTTGAAAATTTAACTCTTTTGATGAACCAAACATTAAGGGCCGCGTGAATTATTTCTTTTGGATTCAAATGCATGCTAACAGTTGACGCAACTAACGGGATGAGAGCACTGTCCTCATGCTGTTTGTCACGCGTGACTAAGCACCGGCTCTCTTGCGGTCCCGCGGTCAACGCATCATCAAAATGCCAAAGAATTATCAATTAAAGTTTAACATTCCTGTCTTTGGTTGGAAATTGATAGATTATGTGAAAAATTCGTGTTTGTTCAAGTTCAACACAATTTTTGTGGATGACAATTTCACTAATCCATTCTTATTCATATAATTGATCCTTCTCAATTCAAAATTCAACTAAATGGTTGAAAATATTTGTATTTTGTTAAAAATTTGTCTTTTAGTTCAAGAATAGCTTTGTTAAAAGTAAATAAAAAATTTCGTATTGACAATTCATGAATATTTTTCGTCTTTTCACAGAAATGTCGTCACCTACATCGCCCAAAACGAGGGACTTTCTGTCAAATTTTGGGATGACTAACAAACATGCGAATCATCAAGGTAACCCTAGTACAAATAAAAATAGATAAGAGAAGCGTACATAAATTACCAGTTTTTGTATTAAGAATTTTAAACTGATAATAATCTCTTGAACTAAAAAATATTCCACACGCATGGAACCTTGTTCGGAATGTTTTAAAGAAAAATTTCCAAAAACTTATATCATGATGGAATTTTCTTTTCTTCTTTAACAACTTTATTGTATGGTTTTGACCCTCACAGGAAAGAATTACGTTTCGGGAAATCAGAATAGGAATATAATCCGTCTCTTCTAAGAAATTTTTCGAAATTTTTTCGCGATTATAGAAAGTTCATAAAAAATTCATTATACCTAAAACTTCCATCGAACATTTAATATTGCAATAAAAAATACAAAAATGTTGAAGAAATTAAGGTAGAAATTAGACAAACTACAAAGGAACGGTTTTTCCAGACCACTCGTAATTCTGCAAAATTCATCAAAATATTAAAAATGCATTGGAATCTCTTTACATCGCTTGCTACCTTTGAAAATATTTTCAAATCAATTGAAGTCCTTGAAATCCATTAAAATTCTTTGAAGATCCTAAAAAAACCCTTACAGCTTCTGGAATTCATTGAAATTTCTTGAAATGATTGGAAAACCTGTAAAATTCTTTGACATCCTTCGGATATTTTTGAAAAGATTCAAAATGACTAAAAATCCCTGGGAATCATAAAAAACCTATTGAATAATTAGAAATTACTTTAAATCGCTTAAGCATGAGTTGAATGAAAAATATTATTTAAATTTTTAAAAAAACCTGTTCAGATCCCCAAAATTCTTAAAAATCCCGTGAAATGTCGAACATCTTTTGAGGTTCAAAATAATCCTTCAAATCTTGTGAAATTTCTTGAAGAAGAATAGAACAGGGCGAGGTAGACAGTGGGGCGAGGCAGCCAATTTCTTCTTATTCCCACAGCGTTAATTGAAATCGCGCGCCTTTGTAATGTAAGCTCGGTTAGATTAGTCCGCGGTACTTGCCGAAAGTTGAGTGGCAGTTTGCAAAAATCAGCGTTATGGTCACTTAATCCTGATTGTGCGCAGAAGTTTTGAAGATGGCAGTCTTGCCTCGCAATTCTGCAGTCCTTGATATACAAATTCACATTAAAAAAATGGTATCCCCTTCTCTCTTGCAGATTTAGAGAAGTCTCGGTGGCTCAGACGATAGCGCGTCGGACTTCCATACAGGAGGTCTGGGGTTCGATCCCTGAGCGGGGTACCAATGGAAATTTTTCTATGTAATTCTACCAGGGTTCGGAACTCACCTTAAACTATAGGTTCCCTTCAGAAAAAGCTGGTATCGTACCAAGGATAAATGGGCATTTTGAGAGCCTAACCTTGGAGGTCGAAGCCTATTCTGTGAAGACTCAAAAATGAGTGAGCGTTTTTCTTGCGCTTGGGGGCTTCTACAGGACACCTGATGACCTCACATGGATCGCTCCGTACACCCTGGCCTGCTAGGGAGGCTGCCGAATGGCAGAGTGGGTGAGGATCCCTTGCCTGATCAACAAAGGAGGACATCATTTACTGTGCGATAGGTATGCCTGGCATCTGAGAGGTATAATCTCAGAACATTGATAACAACGAAAACCCACCGAGATCCAAAAAACACTCGGCGAAGGATGGCCGGATTCAGAGTACTGCCTTGAAAATAAACACGGGTGTGGCACAATAGGCTTTATAGCTTGAACGCCAGGGGTTGCGACCTCACGGAGCCCCCCGCCTACATTAAAACTAACTAACTAACTTTCTTGCAGATTTCAGTTCACCTTTGGAGGTTCGACTCAATGGCGAACCTATTCCCAGAGTTTCTCGTCGTGAACATGCTCCTACCAAATCTCCTGCTCCTGCCGAGACTTCTCTTCGTGCCAGGTCCAGATCTCCTCCAGTCAATACCAGGAGCATGGTTCCACCTTCGACAATTGTTTCTTCTGCTGGAGCTATTTATGGACTTGACCAACTTCAATTTATTCGTCTTACTCCCTATGCGAATCCGCAGCGGACATTTGAACTTCGAAGATACACTTTCCCTGCGAATAAACCAGTTCGATTACTTGCACGACGAAACATCTTCGTTGCCATGCCAGCCGAAGAACAAATTGTATTATCAACATCTGATGGTGATGTCTTTGCAATATTACAGACTAGTGGAGTTCTTGCAGGAATATATACATATAATCATCACGCTGGCAGAAAATCACGTGCAAAAATAAACATGGAAAGAGGAATGATCACCGCATTGACACCGGATGAAGTTAAGGAAATTCCAGTAGGCCCCTCGCGTCAAATCAGATTGTACTTCAAAGTAGAGCGTGTAAGATTCAATTATCAACACTGATAATTCGATTAAAAAAAAATGTTAATCTGAAATATGAAATTGCTTGTAATCCCAAGGCGGCTTAAAATCATACAAATAACTCGTAATTGCAAATAATAATAAAGCCATTGTATGATAATTATGAAGGCTCCAACATTTATCCATACTTACATGATATTTTAGCATATACCGTCTGAAATTAAAGGTTAAATCGTTTTCTTTCGGGACTACTGCCTTGAGAGAAAATTTCTTCCGTCAAACATTGTTTTTTATCTTGTGTCACTTTTCTGTTAATTTAAATTTTTATGTTTAATGGTGTTTCTGCGATTGAAACGAAACCTACGTGACTCATCAAAAATAATCAATACAAAATTCGTAGATCCTTTTTGGCTAAACAATGGTGTATGTCTGTCGTCGTTGTCGACGTTCTTGTTGTCATTGTCATCAGTTTTTAAATATATAGCACTGTATAGAAAATAAAAATAAAAAAATAAAATAAAAATAAATTTAATATAAATTTAACTTTACGCGTCAAAGAAAACGAGTGAGTGAAAAAAGGAACCTAGCAAACAACAATTTTTCTAAAAGTCCGGGATTTAGAAGAAAAATCTTGTAAAAGTCAGGAAATTTATATAACTTTAAATAACTGTCAAGCAGAATAAATTTGAAAATCTTCCATTTTTGTTTGAAACTCTTTTATTCGGCTTATAAAAGATTCTAGGTTCAAAATGTTACAAATGTAATATTCTGGTCTATAAATACTAATGCTCAGGGAAAATGAAAAGTTGGTCAGGGAAAAATAAGAGAATTTTTAAAGTTAAGTTTTGCGGTAACCCTGATATAACATTCTTGTTGGTGATTAATTTGCTTTGTAATTATATTTCTTTTTTTGCAGTTGCTTCTTCCTGAAAAATGTTATCTTTTTATTTGTAAATTTTATTATTTATTTGAAATTCAACATTTTTGTTAAAAAGTCAATCATTTTGCTTGAAAATTCCACTATTTTGTAGAAAATTTACCTTTTAAGAAAAATTCATATTTTGGTGTTGAAAAATCAATTGAAATATTTTCTATATAAAAATCCAACTACTTTTTTGAAGATTTTTCTTTTTGCATCAAAAATTCATCTGCTTTAGTAGAAATTGCTTTTTTTTATAAGAATGCAACTGATTGGTTGAAAATTCAATAATTTTGTTGAAAAGACATCCTTTTTGGTCGAAATTTCAACTGTTTTTTTGTTGTTGAAAAATCACCTCAAATCTTCTTTGGATGAAAATTTGACTATTTTTTTTAATTTATCTTTTTTATTAAAAAATTCATCTGTCTGAATAGAAAATTCATATTTTTTGTGTTGAAAAGTCAACTGAAATCTTCTTTAGATTAAAATTCGACCATTTTTTCGAAAATTTATCTTTTTTATTTCCAAATTCATCTGACTGAGTAGAAAATTCATCTTTCTTTGATAGGAATGCAACTCTTTGGTTAAAAATTTAATACATTTGTTGAAAAATCATCCTTTTTGGTCCAGTAATCTACGTTTTTGGCGACAGTTCCACTATTTCGTGGAAAATGTACCTTTCGAGAAAAATTCACATTTTGTGTTGAAAAATCAATTTAAATATTTTTAGGATTAAAATTCAACTATATTTTTCAATATTTGTCTTTCTGATTTAAAAAATCATCTGTTTTAATAGAAAATTAATCTTTTTTGGATGGAAATGCAACTGTTTGATTGGAAATTAAATAATTTTCTCAAAAAGTCATCCTTTTTGTATGAAAATTCAACTGTTATTATTGAAAATTTGTCTTTTTTGGGTTAAAAATTCAAGTATTTTTGTAGAGAATTTATTTCTCATTTAAACTATTTTGTTTGAAAATTTTGTTTGAACCACTTTTTTGAGAAATCATTTTGTTGTTGAAGATTCATATTTTTAGTTGAAAATTCATCTTTTTGCTTAAAGTTTGACTATTTAGTTGAAAACTGATCTTTTTTAATTGAAAATTTAAGTGCGTGGGCATAAGTTGAACTATTCTGTTGAAATGTTTTTAAATGAACCTTTATCTCTTTGGTTGAAAAATTAACTATTTTATTGAAAATTAATTTGTTTGCTGGAAGTTCCCATTTTTCTGGTTGAAAATTCAAAATTTGTACCGAAAATTCGTCTTTTGGCTTTAAGGTTCAACAATTTAGGTGAACTGTTTTTTCTTTCATCACTGAAATATCTTTATTTGTTGAGAATTCGTATTTTTTATTTTAAAATTCAATTTAAAAAAAAAAAATTTCATCCTTCTTGGTTGAAATATCAACTCTACACTTTTTTTTGTGAATGTATCTGTTAAGGTTGAAAATTCAACTATTTCGATGAAATTTTATTGTTTTGTAGAGAATTTAATTATTTTATAGAAAATTTAAGTATTTTCTTAAGACGAGGAAAAATCATAGAATTTTGAAAATAAAGTTTCCACCCTGCATAGCATGTATTATCTTAAATACAACAAATTTCCACTGGTTTCAAGTCCCATATCTTATTATTTCTGGGAACCATAATTATTGAACCATAATAAATTAAATTGGTGTTTTTCATTTGCGAGTGTTTGTATGTCAAGTCTTGTTTTTCAATTCTCAGTTTTCCGTTTTTCACCTCATTAAATGTTTAATAACTTGCTCATGGCCAACAGGTTATGGGCCCAAGTACCCAGATATAGCATTGAACAATAATGAATGATGTCTCTCAACCAGGGTCAAGACCTGGAAATTAGTCCATTTGACATCCGGAGTGTCAATTTTAATTAAAATGAAAATGGAAGATATTGGTCACATAAGTTAGAGCTTGGTTAGATTTTTAAAGAAGGTTGCAAGTAATTCTTTTGTGAGTCCTGAGCTCACGTTTCAAGTTAAAAGCAAATTTAAAGGCTAGGTGAACTAAGCGGAGTTTTGAATTCAACCTTGCGAAAATAAAGTTAAAAAAGAACGCTGCTGGATATAGATAAAAAGGAAAACGTTGAATTTGATTAAAATCCATAGGATATTGTGCAAATTGACTAGGGTCATTATCTTTAGTCTAGGAATTCAGGAAAACTGGCGTTCGTATAATTTTGTCCGCGCTCAAATCAATCCGCATCTTCACTAAGATTTTCTTCATTATGATTTATTGATTGAATGGATACTGGAATAAATCAAAACAGAATTGAGTTTCTAATTCCTAGGGTTTCCTTGATTGTGAAGTTCCAAGAGAGGGTGGTAAGGGCTAGTTTTAATGACCTTCCAGCACTGAATCCAGATTGTGTAATTGAACTTGAATTGTTGAACATGCTGAATTAAAAGCAATTTAAGCGACCCCATAAAAATAGCAGATGGATTTATGAAAGCCGTCCAAAATCCGACATACGTAATAAAGTCAAAAAGGACATCAAGGAAGTAAGGAAGCAAATCATCGTAAAGAAATCATCACTAAGGATAAAATAAATGTAGGAAACGTTGGAATACCAAATGAAGTGTCAGAAGTTGATGAAGGACGTGAATAAGAGCGAAACCAGGACATCGTGGAAAACCCAAGTGATAATTGAAGTGAATTCGAGGATGCATCAAGTTCTATTGATCAAAGGAATCATCATCGGAGGATAGTGAAGAAACTAAGGGACGCCCACAATTTCCATTCAGGCACTCTAGCAGATGCAACTTTAATACAGCCTCCTGCTGATACAAAAGTGATTAGTTGTAAATAAGTAATTTAATAAAAAAGAAGTAGTAAAGGAGAAAGGACTGAAAACAAAGTGAGGCTCGCAGCTCAAGGATTCTCACAAAAGTTTGGAGTTGGCCGCGACGAAGTCTTTGAACCTGTCGTGAGAGCAACAACCTACCAGACGCTATTGACCATGGCTGGTAAAGACAAATGACAGGTTTACCCATTTAATGTTATGAATGCGTTCTGAAATGAGGATTTAAAAGAAAATATTTTAATAAAGCAGTCAGAGTGTTGCGAAGTCCAGGGTGAAGAGCATCTTGTGTGCAAACTGAATGAATCTCTTTATGGCCTAAAACAAGCAGTGAAATCCTGGAACGAGTAACTAACTACGACATCACGGGATCTTGGATTTACTCAAAAGAAAGCAGACTCTTGTTATTTCTTCAAAGAAACTCAGAAGGGGAAAATATATTTATTCAGCTACGCGGATAATTTAATACTCGCCAGAAGAGACAGGGATCTAATTCTTCAAACCCGACAAGATTTAGGAGAGCATTCTCAGGAACTAGCCTAGAAAAATTAAGGCATTACCTTATAATCCAGATCGACCAATATAGAAACGCATTTTTCTCTCTCAATCAGCCACAATACATTGAAAAAATGTTAAGAACAACTGGTTTGCAAGAAGCAAGAATATTAAAAATTTCATTGGATACCGGAAGAGTTAAGGTTAGAGAAATACAAGAATCAATGAAAGATAATAATTCCTATCGAAGACTCATTGTGAAGCTTCTATATATCACAGTTAATGCAAGGCTTGACATTGCAGCAAGCATCTCAATCCTGAGCCAGCATCATGTAGGCGCAACTCAAACCGATTGGAATGAGGCAAAAGGAGTCGCAAGTTATCTTAAGGGTACCAAGGATTCAAGACTGAAGGTTGGGGATCCTAAAAGTGAAAACAGCGATTCATTGATGCGCTACGCAGATGCACAGCGGCTACATATTGAAGTTCAATGGAGCCACCATCAGCTGAGCTTGGAAGAAGCAAGATTGTGTGTCTTTGGCGGAGGCGGAATATATTGCACTTGGAGAAGTAGCTCAAGAAGGATCTTGGTAAAGAAAATTGTTAGAAGAATTTCGAATAATTCAAGATGGACCAATTCAGATTTTTGGAGACAATACATGGTGTTTGAAATTAATTACAAATAAAATATTCAGTGCTAAGACAAAACATATTCCAACTAATTTTCATAATGTCAAAGACCTAAAAGATTCAGGTATAATGTTTTTTGATTATTGCTTGACCGAATTCATGTTAGCGGACATGTTGACTAAACCGCTCAATGCCAGTAAATTGATAACTTTTCTAAAACAATGGGGATTGATTTGTAGATATCAAAGTTCAATACTAGTCATTCTTTTTGTCTTGCCATCTTATGGTATTTCTCTCACTCCATATTGATATCCCAATTAAAAGTGTTTACCCGTTTACTTGAAAAAACATAAGTGCTTTATCTAGCATAATTGGTGTCTTTCACTTGTGAGCGTTTGTGTTTCAAATCCTGTTCTTCTATTTCTCTTCATTTATTATTCAATAATCAGCATACAGCCAACATCTTTTGACGGAAAAAGGCTTCTTAGTTGAAAATTCAACTATTTGGTTTGAAATTGATGTATTTTATTGAAAGTCTGTACTTTTGGGTAGAAAATAATTCTTCATCAATGCATGCGCAAAAATTGAAACCTTGGCAGAGATAAAGTTCGACCAATAAAGATAATTTTTTCTTAAATCTTTGTTTAACCTGTAAACATAATACGCTGATATAATTTTACAATTGACGCAATTCGTTTTATAACATACAGGTATACCAGAAAGTGTAACAGAACATCTGCAGGGTGAGCAACAATATATGTCAACAACTTGTGAATTTGTATTTTGTCATGAAACGCCATCTGTCATATAGTGAAGATGTAATAGGTAGTAGACGAGCGACCCCACAGAAAAACAAATAAGTGTTCGAAACACTTTTCAAAGTGTTGCGCAACCATGTAATTGGACTTGAATAATCTAAGATTGCCAAATCGACATCGAAATGTTACGTTGTATTGTCATTACGTAAAAGAAGAATCAAGCACTGTGCACAAAGTAATGGAACACACTTGGAAAACATATTGTCACCCAGTGTATGAAACTTTATTAGTAAATCAATCATTCTTTTTATTTCAAGGCTTTAATTGAGGAGTTCGAGTGAGACAATGACAAGTGACCATCTATATAGCACGTGAAAAATTGAGGGGGGCAGGTAGTAAAAAAAGGGGAGGCAACAAATAAAAATTGGCTACGTGGAATATGGTGAACCTGCTTTTATAAATATGGAAACATCTTGTGGAAAATTTCTTCTCATCCAAAATCAGTATCATTTACTGGCATTTACTATCATCTACTGTGATCTACCTTGAAAAAAATGAGGATAACCACTTCTACTCTATTCCTCGTTTTTGCCGCTTCTCTTAATTCTATCGGTAAATATATAACAATATAAATTGCAAATTCAATTCCTTTGTTGACGGTGAACATTCAGGGCCGCTTGAATCATTTATGTCGGATCTAGACGCATGCTAACAGCTGAGGCAACTAACGTGATGAGAGTGCTGTCCTCGTCCTGTTCTTCACGCATGACTAAACACGGCCTCTAGTTCGGTCTAGCGGTCCACGAATCACCACAATTTCAACACCATTTTTCAGGATGACGATTTCACCAATCCATTTTTCTTGAAAATAGTTTATCCTTTTTAGTTTAAAATTCAACAAGTTGGTTGAAAATCTATGTGTTTTGTTGAAAATTTGTCTTTTATTTTACAAATACACCTGTTTAGTTGAAACTCTCGTATTAAAAATTCATAAATCTTTTCTGTCTTTTCACAGAAATGTCATCAGGTACATCGCCCAAAACAAGAGACTTTCTAGCAAATTTTGGAATGAGTAACGAGCATGCGAATCATCAAGGTAACCCTGGTACAAATAAACAGTGATAACAGAAGCGTTAATTAATTACCAATTTTTATATTAACTATTTAAAACTATTAATAATCTCTTGAATCAGAAACGAAATCTACCATGATGTACCATGAGGCGCCGAGTTACAGAAACAACTGGATCAAACTCAGGCTTTGTAGTTGAAAGAAAGACAGCTTGACAAATTGCGAATTTTAGCGAATCATCAGAATTTTTCTTCAGCAGATTCTGGACGTCAAAGGAAAAAAATCGACCAATAACTTCTTCTGTTCGAAAATTCAAGCGGACGATCTTAAAAATAATCCTTATTGTATGCAGAAGTTTCCTACATGGCAGCTTTGCATGGCTGTGCAATGTTATTTCACTTGACTTGACTTACTATTGATATTGTGATGTGATAAAGCTAAGAATAATTGACAATACATATTTCCCTACATTTTTTAAACACGCCAGGATCAAGAAAATAAATGTGTGTAGTAGAAGTAGATAAGTCGAAAATGCTGCTAGTCCTGAGTCTGGGAAAACTGTGAAGGGAAAAAATTTTGGGAAAAAAAGGGGGCTAAGAGATTAAGGGAAGCGTTGAGTGGAGAGAAAAGGCAGCCTCAAAGGGTCCCTGGTGCGGCACTCACCCTAGCCGGCAATTCGAGAAATGCCCCCCGTCGATTCTGACTGTAGTCGTACTTAGAACTTAGAACATAGAACGCAGTTAGAAAAATGTAATCCTCTCTCTTTTTGCAGGGTCAATTTCACAGTTCGAGAGCCTAACTAATGACGAGCCTATCCATGGTGTTCCTCATCGTGAATCTTCTCATTCTCCTGACAGACATTCTCCTACCAAGTATCCTGCTCCTGCCGAGACTTCTCTTCGTATTAGATCTAGATCTCCTCCAACCCATACCAGGAGCATGGTTCCACCTTCGACAATTGTTTCTTCTGCTGGATTTATTTATGAACTTGACCAACTTCAATTTATTCGGCTAACTCCCTATAAGAATAGACACCGGCTATTTGAACTTCGAAGATACACTTTTCCTGCGGATAAACCAATTCGCTTACTTGAGCGACGGAATGTATATCGGCCCATGCCAACCAATGAACAAATTGTGTTATCAACATCCGATGGTGACGTGTTTGCAATATTGGCGACTAGTAGAATTCTTGCTGGGATATACGCATCTAATCCTCGCAATGGCAATAGATCGCGTGCAAAAATAAACATGGAAAGAGGCATGATTAAGTTATTGACTTCAGATGAAATCCGGGAAACTCCAGTAGGCCAATTCCAACAAATCATGTATTGTTTTAAAATAGAGCGTGTAAACCTCGACCTAACATTTTAGCAAGCACTTTTTAAAATTATAGATCAAATTATTGATGACTGTAACTTGGTGATTTTTAATTCTCTCTTGTTAAAAATCATTTGGTTTTATGCTGACATGAAAATTTTCCTACATTATTTTGAACTCTATGTTAATTAATGTACGTACATATGCATCTCCTGATCGAATGATATAATATATATAATAATAATGTAATATTTTAACGAACACACACATTTTTTAGAAACCTTACTCTTGGCCTCCTGAGGCCAAAATTCATTTCTAAAGATAAGTACGCTTATTGCATACACGAAAATAATAAATAATTGAACGATTTATGGTTAAAACTCAAAATGTTTCAAATCGACCAAAAATAAGTTAAATATTATAAATGCTTCCATATTGTGATTCGATGATAATAAAAATAAATAAGACGAGAGAAATAAAAAAGAGAAGGAAGGGGATTTGGTTGGTTGCATTCTCATTTTTCTCTCCTCTTTTTTATTTTTGTCCAAAGAAACAAAATTTTTTTGTTCTTAGAAATTGCAATAGTAGGATTTGGTCGTAGTTGACCAAATTGCATAGTAAATTTTTTTTTATGTTCAGGAATCCTATACATTAACTTGGGTATTGAACGTTGAATAGGATTTTGATCTAATTTGAAATTCTTAAATTTCTATCCCTAAAGGTTCATAAATTAGTCGATAAGATTTGAAAACGAATCCAAAGTTCAGTTGGACTTGAACCAAATCGAAATATGAGTGCGGGAAAAAATGGGTGAGACCATGCGCTACGAGCAAAATCTAGTTAAGGGTGTCATCCCGTGTGACAAAAAAGGTTTTTTCGAAATTTTTTGTAGCGAAATTATAAAACACAGAGCTTCCAATTTTTTACTATATATTTATTCAGTCTTCAGTAGTAACTCTAAATTTTTATATGCAAAAATAAGACTGGATGTTAATCTATAGGTGGATGGCTATCGCCGGAACTAGGATTTTTTGAAAATCTTGAAAATTAAATTTTTAACGTGCTTTTAAACAATAAGACCCAAAATTTCATGATTTTTTGGGACTATTTTTTATGAAAAAAAAAAACGGTTTAATATTTTTCAAAAATCCTAGTTCCAGGGATAGCCGTACGTGTGCTAAATGTACCATTAAAATCCTATAGAAAGTAGATACATGACGTTTTGGAATTAGATATACTTCATTCCGGGATAAGGATGGATGGACTAGCTGAAAAAAATATATTGTTGGTCACCCAGTATATGCAACTTTATTGTTGAGTTAATAATCATATTCACCTCAAGGCATAATTTAGAAGGTCGAGTGAGATAGTGACTAGAGGCCATCAATTCACCGCGTGAACAAAGAAGAGAAGTCGAAAAATTAAACATTGCTACGTGGAATATGGGGAGCCCGCTTTTACATATATGAAAACATCTTGAAAAAAAGTTCTTTTCTCTCTGAATCAGTATCATTTCCTGTCATATACTGTCATCTCTCATTTACTTTAATAAAAAAATGAGGATCACCATCGCATCGGTACTCTAATCCTTGCTTTTGCCGCTTTCCCTAATTCTATCGGTAAGTATCTAATTATATAATATGTATAATGTCGTATTTATTGCTTGAGTAAACTGAAAAATCAACACGATTTTTCTCCTGACGCAATTGTTAAATCAAACTACACGAGACTTTCTATTGTAGCACAAGTTTGGTTCTGACCTTGACATGAACTCAAATTCACCGAAATTTCAACCGAAAACGTAAAACCGAGATGTAAAGGGCCGTGCCATAATGTTGCGCAACGTGACGCAGTTACCATCCTGGGAGTTGGGGTATTGCGCTTTATTGCTATGTAACTCTCTTGTCCCCTCATGCGCAACCGCCGCGCCGCCGTGGCGCACAGTGGGGAAAAAGTACATTTTTTGGTTCAAAATACGATTTCTGCTGAATCTGTCAACCGACTTTGATATTTTTTTTTCTTAGAAAAAAGATGAGAAAATTACGGAGAGAATTGTCGAGGCCGATTTTTGAAAAAGATCTTCAGTTTTTTATAAATAAACAAATATATGGTAAAAAAATGACCATTTTTTGAGTTTAGTCCTCTGGCTTCTTAGAAATAGAGTAAAAAGTTTCGCAATCAACTCAATTTGATAGTACGACATTACTAGAAGATTATCCAATAGCGAGCAATGAACAAAAAAATTTGTTACTAAACAAATAATTTGTTAAAAGTTCATTTTCGCGATTTTCATTATTTTCATATTTATTTTCCTCATCTTGTAAGTAATTCATCGCATGACATCACTATGATGGAAAAAATTCGTATTTAAATAATAATTAACAATAATATAAACAAATTTCATCTAAAAAAGTGCACTTTGGTTGTGTTTTGAAGAAAAACACCATTTTCTCGGTCTGTACTTATACAAGAGACAACTAAACAATAATATTTATAATTGTTATAAAAAAATTTTATAACAAATAAAAAAAGGCCAGAAAAAAGTATTTTTTCATTATCAAATAAGTAAAAAATTCTTCAATTGCCTCAATTTTCGAGTGCAACGGTACTAAAGGTTAATTCAATAGTGAAAATTAAACAAAAAATTTGTTAATAGACAAATTATTTGTTAGAAGTTGATTATATCACATTTTTATCATTTTTGTATTATCCTTTCTTATCTTGTGACTAATTCATCTCCTAACAAATAAAAGTCGGAACACTCATGAGTCTGATGAAAGTTTTTCTCCGAGAGTTGATAAGCTAAATCACATATATTATGGTACGCGGCTTCACCCAGACATTATTTCATCTCCCTGTACTGAACGTTCATGATTATTCTTGTTCATCTTTTAACAATCGTGAACTGATATCATTTTATACTATTTCATAGGTCCTACTATTTGAAATTGCGTAAAAGTTTAATGTTTGCTGATCTTCATTTGTTAGTTTTGTGGCTTAACAAATGACAGTCTCATTGATCTGAAGTTAGGCAAAGAAAATAACGCATGCTTTTGTTTATCTGATTATTTTTCATTCTTATATGTTCTGAGCCATTTAGTTTCCAGTCTTTTTCATTCTTTCTGTGTATGTGTTACGCGTAAAAATGCTTAATGGACTTTTTTGTGTAAGCTCGAAGTCAATCTCTGACTTCGAGCGCTTTATTTGCGTTTATGAGTACAGGTCTAGAACTAAACTCCTCAGAGAGGCGGCGCTTTATATATGCAAATTAGACGTAGAGTGGGGGTAATTGTCGGCTCGTAACAACCCCCTTTTTAGGTTGAACTTAGTCTCTAAGTTTTGTTTTTTATCTTCAAAGGTTTGGTTTTTTGAACTATGCTACAGGTTTCGTAGTTTGACAATGATTCGGGAGTTTTTTGGGTTTGGTACGTTACAATATGGGATTGGTGGACTACTTTATTTCTATTACTGAATAATTTGATTGTTTTCGGAAAGCATTCCTTTATGCAATCGAGGGAGCCTAATTTACCTAAAGTTTACAGAGTTCGTAGTCCTAATGTAGCGTTACCTAAATATTTTAACCATTCTAAACTAGTTTCTTTCCAAGTACTGAGCCTTGTGTGGGTGGCAATAGTATGTAAGATATATTCAGTGTCGTCTAGGCTAATTCTGGCTTTCTTAAGCTTTTCGTGTGATATTTGTTTTGGAAGTTGTACTAATTTTTGTTCTGAACTGTCAATGTCTTTTTGTTCAAATTTTATCTCGTATGTTACATTTAGCCATTGTGTCATATGAGTTTCATATGATTTTTCTAATTCCAGGGTATCGTAGCTGTTATACACTTTGCATCCAAATCCTGTAATTTTTTGGGGTTCGGAAATGTTTTCTGTTTTAACTGAACCTTCGCAACTTATATCTAAGTCTAATGGTTTGGAGGTTACTATAATGTAACCATTTATTATGAGTATGAAAGTTTCCTTGTGTAGCAGGTAAGGTGACTCATTACATTTGTTTTCTGAGTATCTTCTAAGTAAACTGTCTTCGTAAGATTCGCTATCTATTAACTTCACATTAGGTTGGTTTCTTATACATCTATCTGCTTACATTTATCAATGTTCTGTCTGTCGGTGGGCACGTAAGAGTCTCTGTATTTAATGATGTCATAGTCAGGGACTATTGATATGTTGACTTTATTTACTTGTATAGGGATGAGGACTATTCTTTGCAAGGAACCTTCTTCTTTCTCAATTACCGGTATCTCCAGTATGCATGCAAATAGGCCTTGGATTACTGCTACGGAGAGGGAACTGATGTCTATGATGTGCTGGTAGTTTTCTTCTTCATTGTCAAAATGGTAGCGCGTACGTTGAGTTATCTTGAATTCTCTAATTGTTTCTTTCAACATCTTTGGTGTTAAAATTTGGGGATGTACTATCCCGTGCTTTCCGTCCTTTATGGCTTCCCTCATCAGATCTTCAAAACATTTTGAAAACATTACTTCAAAATTTCCCTATGTGTGTGTTCCATAACGTTTTTGATATAGTGCTGTAAATTGATTAGTATTTTTTTATTTTAGAAATTAACTATTGTGTAAACATTGCGAAAAACATAAAAATTGTTTTGTGAAGACGGAGCAAGTATGCCCCGTCTTCATCTTGGAAACAAAGTTTCCAAGATACTTGGTCCGTCTTCACAAAACATTTTTTATCTTTTTCACCATTTTTACACTATAGTTAATTTCTAAAATAAAAAAATACTAATCAATTTACAGCACTATATGAAAAACTTTATGGAACACACACATAGGGAAATTTTCAAGGAATTTTATCAAAAAATTTTGAAGATCTGATGAGGGAAGCCAGCTGGGTTTCCGAAACGTTATCTTTTCGTATATTTGTTAATAAAATTTTTAATTATTAGTCTGGAAGAAGTCGTATTTATTAGGTTCTATCCTAAATTTCTGCATTGTGCAGGATATTGTTTTTACTAGTTAGTCTATTGTAGCGGTTCCTAATCAACTGAAGTTCATAATAAGGTGTGCATTTCTTGTTACAGGCTAGTTCTGCCATAGTAATGGTGGTGACGATGTCTTTAATCCGGTTTTCGGTGGATGTCATATTGATAGCTATAACCATGTTCCACTTTTCATGAAACAAGTGTACTTTGGAGATTTCCTCGATGTAGACGTTCCCTTGAATTTTTCTGAGGGTATAGTTAGCACTGATGATCGGTGCTAAGGCCAGCAGGAGGGTCCAGAAGGGCGTCATTATCGTCTGGGAAATAAGGCATTGTCTGATTTATATGAATTCGGATAATTTTGTCCTTATTTCTTATTCGTAAATTATTATTGTCTGAGTAGTCAATAACTTCAAGAGGGCCTTTCCAAGAGGGGTCTAGCTTGTTAGACTTAGTATTGTTAATGATTTTTACTGTGTCTCCTGGTTTGTGTAGGGGGTGTTTGTGTGTGATATTTTCGTCGAGTCTTTTCTTCGTTTGTTCTGTTTCTATTTCTATTCTTTCTCTAGCCCTTCGTAGGTTGTCTTCGTGTTTCTTTTTCCACTTTCTCACTAGTTCCGGATACGTCAGGGTTGGTGAACACGCTACCGATGATGGTATGTTAGCTTCTCTTCCAAACATAAGTTCAAAGGGTGAAAATCCTGTTGTTTGCTTCTTCATTGTGTTGATTGCAAAGTTAATAAATTTCAAATTGTCATCCCATTCATTGTTTCTTTCTGAAATGCTTGCTTTGATGAGGTTCCCTAGGGTGGAGTGCATTCTTTCGATGTTTCCGTTGGACTGCGGATGAAAAGCTGTTGTTTTTACATGAGTGATGTGTAATGCTTCGTCAAACTGTTGCATCATTTCTGATAGAAAGTTTTGTCCCTGGTCTGTTAGGATTGTTTTGGGTGCTCCGAAGATGTAGATGTAGTGATCGAGCAGACCTTCTATTATTGAACTATTTGTCTCATTGGCCATTGCGATTAACACTGTATAGCGGGTTAATCTATCTTGTAGGCTTAAAATATATTTGTTACCTTTTACTGTTTCGGGTAATGGGCCGTATATATCTATGGCTATTTTTTCATTGGGTTTCAGAGGAATGTCTGGTATAATTCCCACAGCTTGGTTCTTGTAGTTTTTTGGAGTTGACAGATGGAGCATGTTTTGACGTACTTTTTAATGTCTTCATTCATACCTATCCATTGTCCTATTTTCTTCGCTTTTTCAATGGTATTCTTTTCCCCAAGATGTTCCGCATGCGCTTCTTTAACGATATTAGTTTTTTCTTCTTTCGTTAATTCTCGGGTATTGTTAAAGCATAGATGAAATCCTAAGTAGGGATACAAGTTAGATAGGTATTCCATCATTTCCTGTATCAGTTATTTTTCTATTGGTGTAAATAGTGGGTCACCGAATATAAATCTTATCAATATCAGATTTTTGCTCATAGTTTCATTGATGAACCAGCCTAGTTTCCGTAACCAATCCTCCTCATCATATTTTGGCATGTCTTCTTTATTTATTACTTTCCAGAGTTTTCCGACGGCGTTGGGTTTTGTTTTTAATTTTCCTTGCGTTGGGTTCAATCGCCATGTCATACAATCGTTGTAAAGTTCATTTTGTTGAGGTGTTTCGGATCCAGACGAATTATTGGGATCGTCGTTACTTTCTACTGATTCGCACATTCTTCTAAATGGGATTTCAATTTTTTCTTGTAGTATTTCGTCATTGATGATAGTGGGAATGACGCTGGTGTGGATTGGGAATAGTCTGGATGAGCAGTCTGCTACTTTGTTCTCCTTTCCTTTAACATATTCTGTTTCATACTTATACTCCTCTAACCGTAATCGCCATCGTAAGAGTCGCGAGCTAGAGTCTTTCACATTGTGTAACCAAATGAGTGCTTTGTGATCAGTTTGGATTTTGAACTTGTTTCCTAGCAAGTATTGACGTAACCTTTTCATTGCCCATACTATAGCTAAGAGTTCTTTTTCTGAGGTACTGTAATTTTCTTCTGCTTTATTAAGGGTTCTGCTAATAAATAAGCAAGGATGTCCGGCCTGCGATAGCACTGCGCATAATCCTTGATTCGATGCGTCGGTTGTTAGAGTGAATACTTCGTTAAAATCGGAGAATGTTAATACTGGTGATGTTGTTAATGCGTTTTTCAATTTTTCAAACGCTTCTTCACACTTTGGAGTCCAATAAAAAATTGCGTCCTTTTGAGTTAGCCTGGTGAGTGGTCTAGCTATAGATGAAAAGTTCTTTATAAACTTCCTATAATATCCAGCTAATCCTAAGAATGGTTGCACGTCTTAAGGTGTTTTCAGTTGCTTGGATTGCTATGATCTTAATAGGGTTTGGCTTAACTCCTTCTGCGGTGATCAGGTGGCCTGGGTATTCTAGTTCTGGACGTAGGTACTCACATTTTGATGGTTCTAATTTCAAGCCTAATTGTTTTATTCTTTCGGGGACAGTTACTAAATCTGTGTCATGTTCTTCTAATGTTTTTCCAAATATTACAATATCGTCAATGTAAACGAAACATTCTTTCGCAATTAGTCCTCTGAACGCATTGTCTATCATACGTTGGAAGGTAGCTGGTGCGTTTTTTAGACCAAATGGCATCCTATTATATTCAAAATGCCCTTGTATAGTAGAGAATGCTGTATATTTTTTTCACTCTTCCTTCATGGGGATTTGGTGAAATCCTGCACTAAGCTCGAAGGCTGAGAAAAACTTTGAATTCCCTAACTGGTCGAGAATATCGTCTATTACCGGGAGAGGGTATGCAGCCTGATCGGTATCTTTATTAATCTGACGATAATCTACTACCATTCTAAGCTTTCCTCCTTTTTCAGGGTATCCATAATGGTGAATTGAAAGGTGATTGGGACTCTCTCATTATACCTTTTGTCAGTAATTCACTTGTTTCGTTAAGTGCGAATTCCTTGTGTTTTTCCGGTAGTTTATAAGATCTTAAGTTGATAATTTTTCCTGAGTTCAAGACTATTTCATGTTCAGTTAGATTTGTACAGAGTAGGGGGTCTCTATCTAAAGTAAAGACTTCTGAGTATTGAGTCACGATTTCTTTTATCCGTTCTCTAATGTTTGGTTCTATATGTTTTAGGTTCAGGCAATTTTGAAGTTTTTCCAATCGTTTGGAGTAGTTTGAAGGGTAATCACCCCCTTTTTGGACAAGATCCTCGTCTCCTGACCTTACAGACGTAATTCTGCTGAATTTGATTTCCTCTGGTATTTTGATCGGTTTCCGGGAATAGTTATAATATGGTATTTCTACCTTATTATTGTATATCGTGTATAGCCCATCAGGAATTTCTTTTTGGTCTTCTATCCAAATTATTTGATTTTCTTCGTCGGGTACTTTGATTTTACAGATTTTTGTTGAATTTCCAGGTAGGTAGTCTCCCTCGAAATGCAATGGTAGTTTCCATTTGTCGATTATCAAATCAGTTTTTGTCATAGCATATCTGGGGTATTTGTGAATGAATGGCCATCCTATAATTCCATCTTCTAATAATGGGAAGTTTTCTTCTACTACGTGGAAAAGTTGTTTTTTTCCAAATTACTGTAGATAAGTGGCTTCCGTACTTTCGCGGTGATCGTTTCCCATTGAGAATTTTTTATGAAACTTGAAGGTCTCTTGGTTGGGCTGTAAATGGTTTCTCTTAATTATGTTGATTGCTGCTCCGCTATCTACTAATAATTTGTATATTGATCCATCGCTTCTTCTTCTTCCATGTATTGATTGTAATTTTCCGGATAATTTAGATATTCTGCTTGGTCCTCGTAATTCATGTGCTCCTGGATTTCCTCCGCTGTTATCTCCTCCCCTTCTACACATTCTTCTTGGGGTTCCTGTTGTTCTTGAATAGTTTTTACTTCCGGTGGTGTTTTTTGGAACTGTCCCAGTTGAAAATTTTGAGGTTTTGAAGAACATTGGGATGCAAAATGACCAGGTTTTCCGCACTTGTGGCAGGACATCTTTAATTTTTCGCTTAGTGGGAAATTCTAGGCACTTCGCTTCGTCTAGGTATTCTATCTTTATTTTTTTCTCGTTGCCAAGCTTCTGCTTCCAGTGCTTCTTGCAGGGCTTTTGTTAGCTGTTCTCTTCTATCTCTAGGGCCATTTTCCTTTTCGTTCCGGAAGGGTATTCTGCTTGTACCGCGTACACAAGTTCCTTATAGGCATCTCTGAAAAGAAGGCTAAAAGTTTGAACCGTGGTTCCTCCCTGTCTCATTGCGTCCAATTTAGCTCTGCACAATTCAATTGAGCTTTGTATTCCGAGGTTAGTTTCTAAAGCTGAGTATAATTCTTCGTAACTTCCTATTGAGATGTTTCGTATAGCTTGTTCGGCGTTGTCTCTAATTTTTTCAGCTATTACAAAATCAAGCAGCTGGGAGTCCGTGGAATTCCTCGTTGTTAACCTGGATTTGGGCGTTGACCGATGATTGGTCGTCGGTCTTCCAAGCGTTGTTACGCAGATGCGTCTTCTGCCTGATTGCGGGCCTCGTTCAATTTTCGAATTTCGGAAAAACAGTGAGTTTACGTTGTATAGCGGCTACTCAATTCACCAACTATTTTTAGCCACGTCTTTCCTTTTTCGCCTTTAAATGAATTCCGTTGAATTCCTTTCCAGGATTCGTCACAAGAATTGCTTTTATAGGATTTCTCTATTGTATTTGTGTATGCTCGAAGTCAATCTCTGACTTCGAGCGCTTTATTTGCGTTTATGAGTACAGGTCTAGAACTAAACTCCTCAGAGAGACGGCGCTTTATATATGCTAATTAGACGTAGGGTGGGGGTAATTTTCGGCTCGTAACATATGTATGCATATAATTTAGAAATGAATTCTATCGGAGTGCCGAATAAGATTCTCGGTGATCTGTTAATCGCAAGTTCTACTAAAGATGTAAGAATTCGGTTAGATTACCTTCGCACGGCTAACTTGATAGGTAATGAGCAAGTTAATTTGACACGAGAAATCTTGTTGCGGCACTTCATTCCGTCTTTTGAAAAAAGATGTTCTATAATGCAGATAAATTTTCTAAACTGAACAGTGCATGGTTATCATCTGATTCCATCATATCATTGGAAATGCTTTTTTGAATAATTTGTGATCTTCTAGGAAGAGAAACTTGGCTGAGGAGATAAGAAGTATGATATCAAGAGTTGAAGATAAAGAACATGTAAAACATGAAGAATTTCAAGGACAAATGCAGTCATTTACTTTAGAAGAAACTATTTCTCTGGCTGAAGACACAAAATTGACAAAACATCAATATGAAACTATTAGACTACATGCTAAAGCACTAAAGCAGAAAAATCAGATGCAGGAATCTTTATTATGTCAATGGTGCCATTATAAATAATTCAGACTTGTTCCCATTAGCATGACAAGAATTGTTCGGAATGAGCAAAGCCCTTGACAATTTGGAAAAATGAGAATCCTGGATCTACAAGATTATTTAGGCTAATCATGTTTGAACATGCACCAGAAACTAAGGAACGAACCACGGCAGAAGTAGAGTTGATGGAAGACAAAGTCATAAAACTCAAACCTACAAAAATAAAAGTACCGAATAGTCGTTGTACCATAACTGTCTTTCATGATTTCGCGTTGACTATGGTAGATGGGAAGGTGTGTCAGGCTCTTTCTGGTACTCCTTCTGCTGCCACATGTTACATTTGTGACGCGAAACCATCGCAGATGAAGGACTTACATAAACCTGTAGATAAAACGGAGAAGGTACAACATTTCAGATGCAGACTCTCTACATTGCACGCGTGGATTCGTTTGATGGAATTGATACTGCACGTAAGCTATCGTTTAGGATTCTGCAAGTGGCAAGCAAAAACTGACGGAGAAAGCGAAAATGAAAACTGCAAGACAGAGAGTCCAAAAAGAATTCTGTGATAAGATGGGGCTCATTATAGATGTTGTAAAACATGGCATAATTTTGCAAGCAGTGGCTTCAGGGGAGGCAATTGACACTTACAAGTTCGGAAATTATTGCCAAGAAACCACGCAAAATGGAGTCAAAATTATTGAATCTGCTTTCCTCCCCATTGGTCAATTGACGGAAGAAGTTCACGAGGCGAATAACAAAATTTTCAGATATCTACGAGAGTTTCACAATCAAAAATGCAGCAGAGAGGCTACTAATAAAGATCTTGGACCGAAATTGCTGATTTCAACCGACCCAAAAATTGTAAATTAGAGGCAAAAATGGAAAAAGAAAGTAATTCTCCTAGATCCTGAAACTCAAGACTTGCTTTGGACGTAAAATGGAAGCCTGGAGTCACATTTTGGCAATGAAAGAACTTGCTTCAGAATTTTTTTGTTTAATTTTCATTACTGAATTAACTTTTAGTATCGTTGCCCTGGCAAATTGAGGCAAGTGAGGAATTTTTTACTCAATTGATAATGGAAAAATACTTTTTCCTGGCTTTTTTTATTTGTTATAAAATTTGTTTATAACAATTATAAATATTATTTCTAAGAAGCCAGAGGACTAAACTCAAAAAATTGTTATTTTTTTACCATACATTTGTTTATTCATAAAAAACGGGAGATCTTTTTCAGACATCGGCCTCGACAATTCTCTCCAAAATGTTCTCAGCTTTTTTCTAAGAAAAAAAAATATCTAAATTGGACCACAGATTCAGCAGGAATCGCATTTTGATCGTCGGATGTACATAATTAATGTAATTACAAAATATGTTAATATCATAGTATCTAACCTTCTCTTTAAACTTAATGCCACAAGATCTTACATACACTGTTTAATCAAGAAATATTGATTAACATCAAAAAATATAATTTCAAACAGAGTGGATAACAAAAAGTTATTTTTTTTTTTTAAAAAGTAGTTGAAATTTAAACTGAAAAAGATTTTTGATTTGGTTGAGAATTCATTTTTTTTATAGAAGGTGGTAAGCGGGACTACTTCATGAGAGATTACTTTTCTTCATCAAAGAATAATAATTGGAGTTGAACATTCATGTCTTTGGTTGAAAATTCATCTATTTCATGCAAATTTTTGTTTTGTTTTGGCTCAACACAATGTTCAGGATGACAATTCTACGATTCCATTTTGCTTTGAAATAATTAATTGATCCTTCTTAGTTCCAAATTCAACTAATTGGTTGGAAATGTCTGTTTTTCTTTAAAAATTCGACTTTAGATTGAAAATACATTTCTTCTGTCAAAAATTTCATGTTAAAAATTCATAAATCTTTTTTTTCCATAGAAATGTCAGGCGAGCCGCTCAAAACAAGGGACTTTCTGAAAAATTTTAGGATAAGTAACGAACAAGTGAATCCTCAAGGTAGCTATAGTACAATTGAGAATTTATAACTAAAGCGTTGATTAATGAACAATTTTTATATCAACAATTTCTAACCATCAATAATTTATTGAGCTCGGAAATATTCTACACACATGGAACCTTGCTTCGAATGTTTCAGAGAAAAATCTTCAAAAAAGTATATCATAACGGAATTAATTTTATTAGTCATAGATTTTTTGTATGCTCTTCTCTTTTGGAGCATGCCGTTCCATCATATATTTCTGTAGAACGAGAAAAATCATAACAGTTTTAGGAGGCTCCTACTGTAATCACTGTTTTATAGATTGGACACTTATGAAGAGATATTACATATAGGAAAATCAGTATAGGTCTATAATTATTTCCTTATAATCAATTTTTTATAAATTTTCGTGATTATAGGAAATGCATGAAATGAAGTTATTATTGTGTAGAAAACTGTTATAAAACTACCTCATCTAAACTCATAAATCTGCACAAATAAACTTCAAGCAGGAAACGTCTGCAAACTCCCTTGCTATCTTTGAAATTGCTTGAAATTTTATTGAAACATTGAAAATCATTTGAAATTTCTTGAAATTCCTTGATAGCTTTGGAAATATTTTTGAATCCATCGAAGTCTTCGAAAATTATTTGAAATTGCTTGATATAATTGAAAGTCCTGCAAAATCCTTCAACATCTTTCGGATGTATTTAGAATTGCTTAAAATAACTTGAAATCTTCAGAACACAGAACAAACAGAAGATATACTTTACATCGATTTTCGACGAAAGATTCTTTGCAACAAAAATTAACTTCGCAGGATAAACAGAACTTTATCTCTCTAAAAAATTTCCTGCAACAAATTTTATTCTCAGTTTTTTCTGTGAATGCTTTAAATTTTTCAATTTCATGTATATCTCCTGAAGTCACCGACGGCATTATCTGCGAGGTGAATCTTGCCTGTGAAAGCATCCAGATTGCAAACCATTCGGAGTACGAATAGCATTAGGATGGGTGACTATCTGCGAATTATGACTGTGTTGTGTATTCGCTGCAATTTTAAAAAATGTCGAGCGAGCGGTCTGACGCCAAAGATGATTGTATGCATTCGATGTGTATAGTCGAATGTCTGCCTACCAACTTGACTGTCGAAAAACCGGCTGAATTGCGGGAGGTGATTTTCTGCAGGTTTCCTCTCACCTGGCCAAACGCCCAGGCAAATACGATTACTGCTGATGAAGTCCGATGCAGCCGCGGTTGATCACTGGTTGTGGTTGAATTCACACAGTGATTCTGAGCACACTTTTTGACATTTTAAATATAAGATTTTTATAGCGAAACTTTACTCATTAACATCATTCAAAGTTTACATAGTGAAAACCCTGATATAAAATTTGTTGCAGCTGATATCAAGATATCTACCTTGCTCAATGGTACCATTGACGCTACCAAGACTAATTTTTGTTGCAGGGAAATGGTACTCTGAAATTAGCGTTATATTTACACTTTGTTTTTACTCTTCTTCTTGCGGAGTTAACTTCACAGTTGGAGGTTCTACCTAATGGCGAACCTATTCCCAGAGTTTCTCGTCGTGAACCTTCTTATTCTCCTGGCAGACATTCTCCCACCGAATCTCCTGCTCCTGCCGAGACTGCTCTTCGTGCTAGGTCGAGGACTCCTCCATCCCATACCAGGAGCATGGTTCCACCTACCACAATTGATGCTACTGATGGAACTGTATATGGGCTTGACCATCTTCAATTTATTCGGCTTACTCCCTATAGGAATCCACACCGGCTATTTGAACTTCGAAGATACACTTTTCCTACGGATAAACCCATTAAATTAGTCTTAAAGCATAGAGCCTACGTGTCCATGCCAACCCAAGAACAAACTGTATTATCAACATCCGATGGTGATGTATTTGCAATATTGGAAACTAATAGAGTTCTTGCTGGAATATATACACCTCATTCTCGCACTTACTATAAAGTACGTTCAAAAATAAACGCGAAAAGTGGCATGATTACCATATTGACCCCTAATGAAATAAAGGAAGTTCCAGTAGGCCCCTCGCGGCAAATCCTATTGAGTTTTAGAGTAGAACGTGTGAACCTCAATCGTGCACAGCATTAATTTAATTACAAAAAGTGTATAACTAAAGTTCACAGTTATTTGTAATCCGAAGTGAGCTTGAAATGTTACGTGCAACTCATAATTTCATATAATAATAAAACCAATCTGAAACCAATTCTCAGGCTTGAATCTTTGTACTTCCCTAACATTTTAGCACACTCCTTTTAAAATTCAATGTCAAATCATTGAAAAAATAGGTTTTACGATAATGTTTGTCCGTCTATCGTCGTCGTTGTTGTCGTGTTTCTCAACCAACATTTTTTTGTCTGACGCTTCTGGTTTTCAACACACAGGAAAATCCTAGGAAATAAAAGATTCCATTTTGGGTAAAAAACACATTAATAGATAAAAAAAATAAAATTGTTGGTGAAACGATAGTAGCAACGAAAAAAATGAGTAGACAAAAGTTACCCCCAAAATTGGAATTTTTCCCTCTTTCTTTTTGTATACGTTTGTACGTCGTTTGTACTATTGGTACATCTATCTATCTATTTTACATGGAGAATCTTCAGACCACTTTTCGTTAAGAATACTAGGGTAGATTTTTGGGATTTTTGAATATTATCGTGTGGTTGGAAGCATATGTTTGACTTTTCTGAAGCTTAGTTTTGTCCCCATTATCAGCTAGAAATGTATTTTATTTTTTAAGTGAAGAATCTTCGGACCTGTTTCGTTACGAATACTAGGGGATGATATTTGGTATTTTTCAATATTACTATAAGGTGAAAAGCAAAGTTTGGAATTTCCTGAAGGTCAATTTTGTGGTCATTATCTGCTGAAGAATTGATTTTCGGTTTTGTATGGAGAATATTTGAACCTGTTTTGTTAAGAATACTCATGAAGGTCAATTTTGTGAATATTATCAACTAAAAAATGTATTGTCTGTTTTACGTAAAGAATCTCTGGGAATCTCTGGGATTTTAGAAAATTATTATTTGGTTGCAAGCATACTTTGAATGTTTCTGAAGATCAATTTGTGACCGTTATTCGCTACAAAATTTATTGTCTGTTTTACGTGGACAATCTTTGGTCTGTTTGTTTAAGAATAATAAGGTTCGCTTTTTGGGATTTTTTAATATTACTATTTGCTTGCAAGCATACCTCAAGCTTTTCTGAATATCAGTTTTGTGATTATTTTCAGTTTGAAAATTTATTGGCATTTTCACATGGAAAATGTTTTTGACCTGTTACATTGATAATAGATTGAAATTTAAAAATTTCTTAACTGTTTTACATGCAGGAAGTGTCAAGCTGTTTCGTTAAAAGTACTAGGCATGGATTTTTGGGGTTTCTGAATATTATTATGGTGTTGGGAACACTATATCAACGCGTAATTTTCCTGGATTATATTAGATTTGTTCATATGAGATACACTTACATCACTTGTGATCAGTTCC
Source organism: Andricus quercusramuli (assembly GCA_932178445.1). Lineage (NCBI taxonomy): Eukaryota > Metazoa > Arthropoda > Insecta > Hymenoptera > Cynipidae > Andricus > Andricus quercusramuli. Next base: position 210,891 of record CAKNXH010001776.1, read on the forward strand.
CCTTTTTAATTTAGTTTCTTTTGATTCCTTGGTTCGTTTTCTTCTGTTGTATTTTCTCCAAGATTCTTCACTTGCAAGGCTGACATCTGCTGTCACAGAATATTCAGACTCTGTAACAGAAGTGATACTACTATCATCTTTTTCGACAGAACTCTCGATTCTAGGTCCTTGAACACTCAAGTCTTCCTCCTTGTCTACCCTATACTCATCTTGCTGTGAAATCGATTCAATCAAACTATTAGAAAGACAGCTCTCCTCTTTCATTTTGGAATATTTTTTATCTATCTTTATCTTGTTCTGAGATTCAATTTTCGCATACTTTTTTTCTGCATTGTAAAGTGCAGCGCGAGTAATTTTCACAGCCCGCCGATTTGATCTTACTTGCTTTCGTACAACATGGTCAAGTCTCCGACACTTAAAATTTTGCCCTGATGCGATATTTTTCATATCATCAAAATGAGCTTCTGATCTCGCAGTGGTTGATACATCGTTAGGTGAACCATATAAATCTTGCATAACATTTGTGCATGCTGGAAACTGCTTTGCGATTCTCAAGATATCTTTTTGTATGTTAGATATTTTATACGCATTGACGACTTTACCTGTTTCCGCTTGTTCAGAAACTGTCATAGCTCTATTTTTGATTCCATCAATGTAGACTGAAGGATCGCTGTTTTCAAAATAGTCATCTGTGCCGGAAACGTCCGCCTCGTCTTCTTTTCTATCATTCATTTCCATTTCATCAAGATCGTCCGTATCAGAGGTGTCTTCATTATCAGCATGATCTGTTTTACTAGGATCAGGCTTTTCGGGTGGACTCAAGCTTAGAGAGAAGGTCTCCATCTTATGAAACAAAAGCTCTAGCTGTTTAATTGTCTCAGAACCAGCCTCGTTATATTCTGATTGGCAAACAACAAGAATAGCGAACAGTACTTCTTCAAACATTTTAATGTCCTTAACGGTGGATAAAGAACCTATGCAGCGCATATAGAAATCTTTCACTTGATCGCTCGTTCTTGACTTTTCTCCTTTAAAAACTTTTCAGTGTCCCACTGCATTAATTAAATGAGCAATGTCAATACGAACAAAACATGGAGATAGTGGGTTTTCCGGATTAATTGAAATCTGATAAGATACTTCGAGGTACATTCTGCAGGTTATTCCATTGAATGCGACAGACATTTCGTTTTGTAATGCCGGAGACATGTCGGAAACAGCTTCTGTGGGAATCGGAGCACCAGATCGAATCCACTCTTTTAACCAGTACGTTATAAAATTTGCATAATGTTTTTCTGAGTACATGCAAAACATTGAAATGATTGAACCCGCTATATCCATGACTTCAACATGACCAAAAATTGGTCCAGTCTTCCTATCAGGCCCCTTCATCGCTTTAACTATACCTCCACTTCCATCGAAGCCGACAGACAGGTGAGGATTTTTTTAATGCCTCTTCAAATAAGTCCAACTGTTGCGGAGACCAAACAAATAGGTAAACTTTATCCAATGCGATGTCTCTAATTGTTCCTTTGAATTCCGGATCATATTTTAACTCTATTAGATATTGTATTGGATCTCTTGAAGGGTTCCGCAGGCCTAAATGTTCATCTATTTCTTCCTGCCCTGCTTTACGCAAAACTGGAAGATTGGGCATGTCTGCCGATTCAGAGTCACCGCATATCATTTTTTTGTCTGCATCATCACGTTTTCATGCGCTAGGTTTCATGTGCAAAAGATCTCTTTTGGCAATTTGTTTAGCAGCACCTTTTAATTGTCTTTTTTTAAATGTTGAACTTTGCTTTGACACTTGTTATTAGTTCACACTCAGGTGTAGGTTTATGAACACTGTGTCCAACAAATACGTTGCCACATTCTCTACATTCACCGTGTAACCGTAAAAAAAACGCCACTCTTAGTTACTTTGGACCTCTTAAATGAAAAACAACAAGAAATTTGTTTAACCTTCTAAAGAGCCCGATACACAGCATCAGCCTAACCCGGTTGCAATATCTTATAATGCCTTTCTTTCTTCGCCGATCCTTTATCTTGGTAACTGACATCAATGGGTTGTAAATTTTTCCAAATTTCATACCCTATTTTTATATTTCACTCTAAATATACAAGGTTCTCAATTTCACTAAAGTGAATGGGACTATAATTTTCATCCCTACTTTCAGTCTCGGTTCTCAAAACATCTTCTGCAGGAATTGTTATCCCTTTGTATTCTAACAATCTTTCCAATAGTTTATTTCGATTTTGCGTGACCCTTAAATACAAGTTGGCTACAGAAAATTTTTCCCCTAGTTGATCAGACACCTGCAAATATAAAAATATTTTGATTCAATAAGGTAGCATATATTAGTAAATTAGAAATATCTATTTTTCATCGAGAAATTAAATTTCGTCCATCTTGATTCAGGGAAAGTACACATTTCGATGAGTTGCACTTTTCTAAAATCAATAGAAAAATTGCCTACTGCAGCTTCAAAATTATTTTCAACAGAATTTTTAGTAGAGCGGGATGAAAATATTAAAATAATTCGAATTCTTTGGGCACAGAAAAAAACGTGTGGGTTGGCATCTGCAAAAAGCATAAGAAAAGTCTGTTTTACACAACAGAAAAATTATAGCATATTTCTTTGGTTCAAGCGGATAGAATTTCATAGGTCTGAGCTATTTTTCAGCTCACTGAAAATAACAAAATTAATTGTCCGAAAACAATGCGTGATACTAAAACCTACTACCCTAATTTGAAAAATAGATACAAAAATGTTTTTACCCTGGTACTGCTAGCTCTAAATGAGCCCTTATTTCTGGGATAGGGCATGCACTATTTGAGCACTGTCCGGGAAAATAAAAAATGCTCATGTACTTCATTCTCAGTTTAATAATTGTTTTCCGGGGTGATATTCAAGTGTTAGGGATGTTTTTTGGAAAACTGTTTAATGTTTCCGGACAGCTGGAAAATATTCAATATTGATGCAACACTTTTTCTCTCACTTTATCAGTACTTTTGGGTAAGGGGTAGTCTTCCCATGCTAGGGGTTGTTTTTGAAAAACTGCTGATATAATTAATTCTTAGTTTAATTTAAAGATGAGTATTTCCAGCAAGAATTGACAAAAAAGGATAATACTTCTGGGATAGAACGAGATAGATGTTTGGAAATAGATTAAGCGATAAAAAGGGATAGCTATTCAGAATTCTCGGTTATAGAGTCTGGGATAGACAGAGATAGACAAGCGGATAGACAAGGAGATAGAAAGAGATAGCTTTTCTTCCACTTAGGTGATAGACTACTTTACAGAGATATAAAAGTTCTATCTGTTTCTATCTAACAATTTCTATCCCTTCCTATCGCTTTACTTTGACGTATATTGTTGACAACCCAGTATATGGAACTTGATTGTTAAGTAAATAATTATTTTCATATCAAGGCATTAATTTAGGAGGTCGAGTGAGATAGTGACTAGAGGCCACCCATTCACCACGTGCACAAAAAGAAGTCAATAAATTAAACTTTGCTACGTGGAATACGGAGAGCCTGCTTTTACATATATGAGAACATCTTGAAGAAAAGTTCTTTTATTTCTAAATCAGTATTATCTACTGTCATCTATACTCATCTACTTCAATAAAAAATGAGGTTCACTGTCGGTACTCTAATCCTTTCTTTTGCGACTTTCATTATTTCTATTGGTAAGTATCTAACTATAACATATGTGTAATGTTGTATTTATTGCTTGAGTGAACGAAAACACAAACACAATTTTTGTTCTGACGTAATTTTTAAATCAAAGTACACAAGACTTTCAACTGTAGCACAAGTTTGGTTCTGACCTTGACCTGAATTGGAATTTTACCGAAACTGTTTTGTCCTCTCATCTGCAACCGCCGCCGCGGCGTAATTATTGTAATGCGCGAATCGAAATTGCTACAATGGAAAGTCGAATGCTCAAAATTAATGCTATCACTAAGTATGTTTGTATTATAGTATCTAACCTTTTCTCAAAAGTTTCTGTCAAGAGATCTCACATGCATTCTTCAATCAAGAAATATTGATTTTCATCAGAAAATATTATTTTAAATAAAGTAGATAGATTTTTTCCCATAAATTATTCTTTTCAACGAAGTAGTAGAATTATGTTGAAAATAATTCTTCAAGTTGAAAATTCATTTTTTCGGGTTAAAACGTGGTAAGTAGAACAACCTTAATAAAGATTACTTTTTTCATTGAAGATTAATAATCGGAGTTCAACATCCATGTCTTTGGTTGAAAATTTATCTATTTTATGAAAATTTGTGTTTTGGCTCAACGCAATGTTCAGGATGACAATTTTACGAATCCATTTTTGTTTGAAATAATAAATTGATTCTTCTTAGTTCAAAATTCAACTAATTGGTTAAAAATGTCTGTTTTTCGTTAAAAATTCGACTTTTAGATTGAAAATACATTTCTTCTGTCATAAATTTCAGATTAAACATTCATAAATCTTTTTTTTTCCACAGAAATGTCAGGTGTGCCGCTCAAAACAAGGGACTTTCTGAAAGATTTTGGGAAAAGTCACAAACATGCGAATCCTCAAGGTAGCTATAGTATAGTTGAGAATTTATAACTGAAGCATTGATTAATGAAAATTTTTTATATCAACACTTTCTAACTATTAATAATCTATGGAGCTAGAAAATATTCTACACACATGGAACCTTGCTTCGAATGTTTTAAAGGAAAATGTTCAGAAACGTATCTCATAACGGAATTTTATTTTATTATTGACAGCTTTCTTGTATGCTCTTCTCTTCTGAAGCATGCCGTCCCATCAGATGTTTTTGTAGGACGGAAAAAATCATAACTGTTTTAGTAGGCTCCTACCGTAATTACTGTTTTAAAGATTGGACAGATTCTCCTATATGTAATAACATATAGGAGAATCAGTATAGGCCTACAATCATTTCTTTATAATCAATTTCTAATAATTTTTTCGCGATGATAGGAACTTCATAAAAAAAGTTATTATTGTATAGAAAACTTAACTAATGTCGAGCGGGAGGTTTGACGCCGAGGATGATTGAATGCATCCGATGGGTATATTCTGCAGCCCCCCCACCCCACCCAAACGTCCAGGAAAATACAAGTACTACTAAGAAAGTCGGATGCAGCCGCGGTTCATCACTGGTTGTGATTAAATTCACAGTGATTTTAAGCAAACTTTTTGATATTTCAAACATGAGGTTTTTATAGTAAAGCTTTATTCAATAACATAATTCAATGTTGACACAGTGAAAACTCTGGAATAAATTTTGTAGCAGCTAATATCAAAATGGGGTTCCATTTTGCTCGGACTTGGGGTACGAAACTATCGCCTATTATTTTTTTTCCGCAAAACTGTGAAAACAATTGACAGCGGGTGAAGTTTTGTACCCCAAGTCCAAGCGAAACGCTACCTTGTTGAGTGGTACCATTCACACTACCAAGACTAATTTTTGTTGCAGGGAAATGGTACTCTGAAGTTAGCGTTAGATTTACAATTTGTTCTTTTTGTGGATGCAAGAACATAAAGAATTCCTTGTCTCAAGACGGATTAATTATCCTGTAATGTTATTACATTTAATTGTAAAGTACGGAAGTTAGTCATTTGTGATAACGAATGCCACACAACGAATTTTGGATCATTTTTGGGGTTTGAATTTTGATGGGTGTTTTTTTTATAAAAGTGCATCATATTCTTCAAATAAAATTCGAAATGAAACTTTTTAGGATCCTTCCCGAATAATGTTCCATAAATGTTGCTGGTCTAGCTTATAGAAAGTTTTTTAGGAAAATATTCCCTCAAAGACCTCAGTCTTGATTTACCAAGGGGCTTAAAAATATACCCTCTTTCTTCTTGCAGAGTCAGCTTCACAGTTGGAGGTTCTACCTAAGGGCGAACCTCTTCCCAGTGTTCCTTGTCGTGAACGTTCTTATTCTCCTGTCAGACATTCTCCTACTAAATCTCCTGCTCCTGCCGAGACTTCTATTCGTGCCAGGTCCAAGTCTCCTCCAGCCCATACCAGGAGCATGGTTCCACCTACCACAATTGATGCTATGAATGGAACTGTATATGGACTTGAACAACTTCAATTTATTCGGCTTACTCCCTATAAGAATCCACACCGGCTATTTGAACTTCGAAGATACACTTTTCCTGCGGATAAACCCCTTAAATTAAGCGTGAAGCATAGAGCCTATGTGCCCATGCCAACCCAAGAACAAATTGTATTATCAACATCCGATGGTGACGTATTTGCAATATTGGAAACTAATAGAGTTCTTGCTGGAATATATGCACCTCATCCTCGCACTTACTACAGAGTACGTTCAAAAATAAACGTGGAAAGCGGCATTATTACCGCATTGACCCCTAATGAAATCAACGAAGTTCCAGTAGGCGCCTTGCGGCAAATCGTATCGAGTTTTAGAGTAGAACGTGTAAACCCCAATCGTGCGTACTATTAATTTAATTACAATAAAATGTAAAACTAAAGTATACAATTATTTTGTGATCCGAAGCAAGCTTGAAATGTGACATGTAACTCATCATTCCTTATAATAATAAAACAAATGTAGTTTGATTCTCAAGGCTTAAATCTTTGTACTTCCCCAACAGTTTACCAAACAACTTTTTAAATGCAAGGTCGAGTCACTGACAACTGTTACTAGGTGATTTTCAACTCTCTCTTGTTGAAAAGCCTTCGGCATTATGCATTATTTTCATTACATTCGTATACAGTCTTTATACGTTCATTTACACATCTATACATTCTCCTGGCGTGTCTCGTGCTTCGCACATGATGAATGGTTTTGAAAAAATTCCTATATTACATTGAACTCTGTCATATTGAGTGTATATTATATTCATTTCTGTAACTTTCTGGACTACTTGAGGGGAGCTTTAGGAGAAAAATGTGTTCCTCAAAAAGGGTTCATGGTTAAACATAGTTGAATTTTACATTCTCATCATAGTGAGAAGGTATCAGTGTTATTTGAAAACTGACTATCATGGATTTCTTTAAATCTCCACGTTTCAAGACCTCCTGCATCCGAAAAAATAGGTTTTACGATAATGTTGGTCCGTCTGTCGTCGTTGTTGTTTTTGTTGTGTTTCTCAACCGACACTTTTTTGTCCCACGGTTCTGGTTCAGAGCACACACACACAAATCCTAAAGAGAAAAAATTTCGTTTCGGGTAAAAAATACATTAAAAATAAAGAAATAAAATTTTTGATGAAACGACAGTAGCTACGAGAAAAAATGAGGGGACAAAAGTTGTTCATACAAAAATGATCTAGAAATGTGTTAATCATCTCTTCTCGATAGCACAATGTTTGTTAATTTTATGAACAAGTGTAAAATGCAGACAGTGTTGTGTTGCAAAGAAAAGATGACAGTAACAACGTGTTACTCTTTCAAACAAAATTGTATTAACGTATACACTTTGCAAATATGAATATTTGTTTTTGAAAGGACGCCGCACAAAATATACATAAAATGGCTGCTATTCCATTTTAATTAAACTTTTCAAAACTGTAGTTCTTATCGTCCCGATCAAAGTTTATGAGTTACATGGGGTTAAATGTCGAACCATTTCAACAAACTTAGGACAATATCTTGAAAACTGCGGGACCAAAGAAAAATGCTGTATAAAAATTAATGCGCTCTGATGAGGAAATGCAAAGCAAGTCATGACCTCAAGTCACAGGTCATTTTTCAAGGTCATTTAAGGTGAAATAGTCATTGATGGTTAATATTCAGCCAATAATGAAAATATATGGACAGAAAATCAAAATAAAGCCAACTGAGGCAAGACATGATCAGGACTTACTATCGGTGCAAAAATGATAGGCATCTGCCTTTGAAGCTTAACAACTCAGCTAAAAAAAATGTAAAAAAGTAAGGAAATTCGGTCGTATTTAAGAAGAGTCAAGTTTAGAGCATTATTTCTTATACAAGAGGCAATGGGAAAAATTTGAAAAAATTCATCACTATGAGGAAAACATTTTTGCACAAATTGCTTTTGATAAGTTTGAAAAATAATAAGAATTGTTGCTTAAATTTACAAAAGTGAGCTGCCGGATCGAATAAGGGCACATAAAATTATTTCGCCGAGAGTGGGAAGGCCCCTGGAGGCTTTCTGAGACGTTTTCCAATTTCAATTTTTAAACACTATACCTATATGTAGAATTTCATTGCGCATCTTTTTTTCCTCAGGCAAAAAGTTGTAGCTTTTTTAGTTTTCCAATTAAAGCCAAAAAAATAACTGTTTGGGAAAAATCGATTTTAATTCGTTTTTCACTTCAACTTGTGATCAGTCAGTCAGTTTTTGGAATTTTTCAATAAAAATTTCAGTGAATGTAGATCAAAATGTCCTTTGACTGGTACAATAAGAGGAATTAAGGAATTTATGTCTAAAAAATTGTTAATAATTGTTTTCTGACGCTTGGCGCACATTGGACTTCTCTAACTTCCAGCGTTTCGTTTATCTAGCGAATTTTCAGCAACAGAAAACTTCAAGCAAGAAGATTGTTAGCAACAGTACAAAGAAATTTTCTGGAAAATTTTAGCCTAATCGAAGTGATATTAAAGAAATTATTAATGTGTCAAGTCGCTAGCGGCTATGCGACTCGCGCGCGGACTATAGCGAGAATCTCAGGTCCGATTCTTAATACAGTTCACCGGCGCCAAAAATAAAAACTAATCAAGAAATCAGGTAATATCAAATTATTATGAATCATTACATAAATATACATAACATTTTTTTAAAATCATTTATTTTAATTTAAAGTCTCTTTCTGTTATTTAATTAATATTAATTTAAAAATCTAGAGACGTCTTATATATAAATATTAGGCTTTCTGAACTTTTGATTTCTAATGAGATCCTTGTTCATAAGACTTGAAACGTTTGCAGCAGAGTTTAACTGGCTCAAAAACGTCTGCATTCTGGACTTTATTTGAAACAGATATATATTCTTCACCCTGAAAGAAAAAAAAAGGAAATTTCACTGATAAAATAGTGACGAATCGTTCACTTACTGATTATTACTGATTTTCAATGAAATTTCACTGATTCAAATTCAAAAAAAATTTCTTTAGATTATCAATATTACAAAACGAACCAAAAACAAGTGCACTTTCTCGATCTCTCACTTTTTTCAATTCCACGAATTTAAAGCATTGAAAAATTCGAGGAATTAGGGTGAATCTCAACTATTAGATGTTTATATTTTGTTATACTTTTGCAGAGTTCGTCTCAAAAATAGAGCCAATATGAAATGAATAGAATATTTTACATTATTCAAATTTATTTATTTATCCATTCATAATACTTTTATATTACATGATTTCTTGATTAGTTTTTATTTTTGGCGCCGGTGAACTGTATTAAGAATCGGATCTAAGACTCTCGCTACAGTCCGTTCGATTGGGCTAACATTTTCCAGAAAACTTCTTTGTACTGTTGTTAACAACTTTCACGCTGGAAGTTTTTTGTTGCTGAAAATTCGCTCGATAAACGAAACGCTGGAAGTTAGAGAAGTCCAATGTGCGGCAAGCATCAGAAAAAAATTATCAACAATTTTTTTGAAATAAATTCCTTAATTCCTTTTATTCTACCAGTCAAAGGACATTTTGATCTACATTCTCTAAAATTTTTATTGAAAAATTCCAAAAACTGACTGACTGAGCACAAGTTGAAGTGAAAAACGAATTAAAATCGATTTTTCCCAAACAGTTAGTTTTTTGGCTTTAATTGGAAAACTAAAAAAGCTACAACTTTTTGCCTGAGGAAAAAAGGATGCGCAATGAAATTCTACATCTAGATATAATCTTGAAAAATTAAAATTTGGAAATGTTCCAGGAAGCCTCCAGGGGTCTCCCCACTCTCCGCGAAATAATTTTATGTGCCCTTATTCGATCCGGCAGCTCAAGTGTACACCTATATTATCTTTAGTTCTAATGAAGATACTAAAACGATTCAAGCTCCAAACTGTAACTGATAGGCTCTGTGATCATTTACAATCTCCTGGAAGGATTTTATTGTTTAGTTTTTGGTATAAATCGCGATATTTGCGGACATTTTTTTTTGTTATAGAGTAAGTGTTAGGAACCGGCGGGGATGCATTTTTTGGCTGCCGCGCCGGTCAGAAGAGGCGTCAGTGTCTGGGCAAGTGTTCATAAGAACGGGTCAAAGAAAGTACAGTTGTACATTTTTGTGATTTCAAGCAACAATTTTTATTATTTCTCGAATTTGTCAACTGCAATTTCTTCGCAAATGTTTTCCACATATTCATGAATTTTTCAAATTTTTCCTATTGCCTCTTGTATAAGGAATAATGCTCTAAACTTGACTCTTCTTAAATATTACCGAATTTCCTTACTTTTTTACACTTTTTTAGCCTAATTGTAAAGTTTCAAAGGCAGATGCCTATAATTTTTGCACCGATAGTAGTCAATACCCAGACAATGAAGGCAAGACATGAGCAGGATGTCTTCAATATTACTATTTTACTATTTACTGTTTTGAAAAAATTGTTTTAACTATTTACTGTGCAAATATAAATATTCTTTTACAAAATTTGTTAATAAAATGAAGAAATATGTTGCTAGGGTCTATTTTTTGTACAGCACGTCATCGTGAGGCTAATTTGGAATAGTTTCAGAGAAAACAGAATGTATTGCTGTTACTAAATGGCTAAATAGTGCATTTATTTATAACGTTAATAAATATGATAAGCGGACAACAATTTTTAGTGGAACATTACTACTGACCGAGTACGTTCGAGATCGACCCCACTTATCGAGTCGACACGCGGTGACGGAAAAAACGTAGAGGTCTCCCTGAAGAACGAGGGGAGTCCCAGAGCTCGTGAGGAAGAAGCTTCTCCGATTTGTCTCCGTCGGCGAGGTTCGGCGGTTCTGGGCCGTCCTGGAATCAATTCCAAAAGAGTCCACGGAAGGGTCGCGAGAGGTCCAGGTTCCCTCGCGGGTAGGTTCCGGTACGGGTACCGAAGGTGCTGAAACGAATGCCTGATTGGCCACGAGCGCTTCCTGCCGAGCCCGCAGGAGCTGACGAAGGTGAGCGAGGAGGCAGGGGCGCTTACGTGACGTGCCTCCACTCGACATGTGTAGGTTTCCGACATTTATTTAATTTAGATTTAGACTGATGCAAGAAAACGCGACGCAACGAATGGTTTACGGACCCAGAGCAACGGGACGCAGCAATGCCTGACGCCGTGCGCAAGGTATACTAGAGTTAATTGTTATCGCGAATTGTTTTATTCAATTTTTTTTTTATCCCCGACGCGGATCGCGGAACCCAGAACACGGAACTCTGCAGAAGACCTGACGCCGTGGGCAAGGTTTACGGAACGAACGCGGAATACCCGGGCGGTCGCGGGACCCAGAGCACGGGACTCAGCCAGAAGGGCTTGATACCATGCGCAAGGTACGCTAATAGAAAAGAAAGACGCGGCAATTTAAGTTAAACCCGAACACGAACAAGGAAACGGAATTTAAACTTGGTTAATAAACAAAACAAAACAAATTTACTGAAAGAAAGCGCGACTGGAACACTTATTCTCATTGAACACGACGCCGGATCGCGGAACACAGAGCACGGGACTCGGCCAATAGGCCTGACACCATGCGCAAGATATACTACATTAGAAATTAAACGCGGAAGATATCTGTAGCCCGGACGCCAGATAAAAGAAAAACGGAATGATTACGTTCTAAACATGATGCACCGAAATGTTCACTGTCGAAACCGAAACACTAACGCGATTCACGATGAAAGTTTGCGAGAAAGGACGCCTGTTACTTCCTAGGCGTAGGTCAGAGGAAGAGAAAGAACACTTGATACTTTTGAAAATTTTCAACTCGTTTATTTCAGGAGAGCAGAGCGGATGCTGCTTCTTCTGGCTGAAACTCGTACACGAATGACTATGCCAGTCGCTGGCTGCACGCAGCAGTGCAATTTTGTTCCGAGGAGAGGGGATGAAAAGCACATACATGTGTGGTTTGAGAACAAGCTACGTTGTGACCATGATCCAATAAATACATGGTCTAGCCACTTGAGGGCTCCGCTTCGTCCAAGTCACGCAACCGCTTAATTCCACCATTTTGTTATTATGACCGCGCAGTTTGAGTTTGAAGTGTACTCTGCGTACGACAAACTATTATAGGAAAATGAAATTGTAGGAAGAAATAATATGAAAATATTGAAATAATTAATTCCAAAAAAACTTGGAATAATTACTGAATGATATTATAAGAACACTGATAAAATAATAAATTATATTCAGGACAGAATGGGAGTTTATAAATAAGACTGAATGAGGGTGATTAAAAGTACATACAAATTTTGATATTTATGTCAGTTACATTGTAAATATCTCCGTTTAACAGTGTATACACTGAGAAACTTTAGGTTAGAAAAATTACTAAAACGGATAGCAAATGGGGGCAAAATGCTTAAATTTTGACATTTTAATACATAAATAATAAGTTATACTAGTTTTATAAGAAGATTTCCTATTTGATAATAGCAATCCTTACTATTTTCTGTAGTAAAATCCGATGTAGGAAAAATTAGTAGAGAAATTAATAAATTGTACAAAAAGAATAAAAGTAATAAGTATTTTAAATAACATAACATACTAAATATTGTAAGGAATTAAATTTATATTTTCGCGCCGATTTTAAACTCAAAGGAAATTATGTATCCTGAGTGACCGGACGTGTAGTAACTGTATGAGAATCGTCTTATTTCCGAAAGCGCGGTAAATATATGTCATCACGTGATCTGAATGCGAATAATAATTGGTTAATTATGTAACTAATCGACAATGAATGAAACGAGCGGGATAATCTTCCCTTGTCGCAAATCAATATCGGTTCCTCGTTCATTTTAATCACGGCTCTCTCAACGATTAAGTGTTCTCTAAGTGCTGAGCAAAGGCACTCTTGTGAACAGTAAAATTATTTGTGTAGTACGTCACAATATAAAGAGCATTGTCAACGCGTCTTTATAGGTAAATTTTTGATCAAAACTTTAAAAGTGTTTTACGCGAAGTGTTCTTCTGTCATATATAAATTTATATCTACAATGTGTCGGAATTGCCATTTGTTACAGCGTGGCGTTTTTTATTTATCATGATCAAATTATAATTAATCTATACTGACGGATTGTATCCTTACGAAGGAAAGGATCAGCTATAAATAACAGAACGGGATCCAGAATTAGTAGATCACCGGTTTCTAGTCAAAAAAAGGATCCAAGCTCACCAACCGAAATTCATGGCCTTTTGAAATATGGATTAGTCCAGATGAGTAAAGCTTCGTTATCCTTCTAAATGTCGTTGTAAGGTATCGTAAAACGACAATTTGTATCATGAATGTGATGTTTTTCACAAAATCTTGAGAGAACTATTTATTGTACCGTGATTACTCTATGACTTGTTTTTATTACTATTTTATTTATTTGCTGACTGTATATTGTATGTGTGTGTACGTGAGTGTAAAAGTATATTTAGGGAAATTTTATGCCTTTAATGACCGACCAAGTGTAAATATAAGAAGGTTAATTTGACTCACCTTATTAAAATATATGTTTTTATGAACATGAGATGTGTGGTGTCATTGCGCTGAGTATTTGGTTCAAACTTTATTGATACTTGCTATAATTAATTGTTTTTATTTTCGAATTTGCTCTGGGTACATTTACTTGTTTATTTATTTGAACTTTGCTTGGACTTAGAAAATTGTCAAATGAAATTAAAAGAAAAAATGAAAGAATATTAACAACTAAATAAAAGTGAATAAATATGTAAGAAAAGAATTTCGTTACAATATGTAGAAGAATAGTTATTTGTGATACAAGTGCGTAAAATAGGTGATTGTGTGCGAGTGTGAATATTGCAGCATAAGCCGGAGGCTCGAAGCATGAGTCGATGGTTAGCGCACGAGCGAAGCGAGTGCGAAAACATAGACGAGTGCTTCGAACCGCAGGCGAATGATGCAATTACACGAGTTACTAATCACCTAGGCGCACGTGTATCACACGCTATTTTTTGCAACGCCCGTCCGAAAAAGTTGATAGGAGGTGGTAACGAAAAATACTAATTTGATATTGTATAGAGTGGAGTAAAGGAACAAAAAATTTTTTTTTTTGAACGTTTAAAAAAAATTTTGAAAAAAAAAATTTTAGAAAAAAAATGTGGTGCAAAAAAATTGGGTGAAAAAAAATTTTTGAAAAAAAAATTTGGTGGAAAAAAAAATTTTGAGAAAAAAAATTTTGGAAAAAAAAATTTTTGAGAAAAAAAAATTTTCGAAAAAAAATTTTCTGAAAAAAAATTTTGAAAAAAAAAATTTGTTGAAAAAAATTATTGAAAAAAAATGTTGTCGTTTATGCTTTTTTGTCCCCCCCCCCGGGGGGGGGCCACGAAACCCTAAAACAAAACTTCAATCAATAACACATTTGTTCAAGTTGAACGTAAAATTATTTCAAGAAGATACCAACATCAGTGTTTAAAGTTACCTTTGCCAGTGTCTAAAGTACCTCATCTCGAATGTGCGCATGCGCAGCTTTTTCACCAGTGTCTAAAGTAAGCCATCTTCAAACTGCGCATGCGCGAAAATTGTTTCGCGCACAGTCTGCTCAAATAAGGTCCTTTAGACACCATCTACATGCATGCAAACGTCAACTTTAGAGGTGGGTGTTGCAAAAATTACTATTGTCTGTAGGAACACGATGTGTATTATGGACATTTTCTACTTTTTGTAAGAAAGGTTAATACCAATTATTAAAATTGGTCCCAAATATTACTAACTGATTTAGCAGACGGTATCGAGCCTTGGACCGAGCGCAGCCGAGTGCATCCGACGTGTGTCGATCGCCGATCATGTTTTTAGGTTGCGAAAATGACATCTAATTTACGTTTCAATTGAAAAACCGCAAAAAAACGTAATTTAAAAAGAAAATATTTACTTATTTTAATTACATTAAAAATTTTATTGTTTAAAATTATAAAAATATCATGAATATTAATCAATTAAGGATTAAATGAATTAGAACCAATAAACTTTCTATCATTCAGGTCATATCGAAGTTTTCATTCTGAATCTCAAAATGTCCTATAGGTAGATGGATCATCGCCCGACTGCTGTCCCGGAGACGCGTGTTCGATTCCCGCCATCTTCGTTTTCTTCTAACCCGATTTTTCTTTTTCAGCTTTATAATATAATACTATCCTTTAAGAATATATACATATATGTAATTTCTAATGTTGTCAATTCTTAATTTAAATAAATGTGAATTATGCGTTAAATGTAGAACATGTGGGTAGGTAGGCTTGTGTGAAAGTTATCAACACGTGTTTATTTTTTTTACTATTCCCACTGTAGCATATTTTGCTAACCAGTTAGTAATTCGATGCGCACGGTCCCTGCGCATAATTTTACTACAGTACTTTGTAAATACTGTTATTTTCTACAGATATTAATCCAACAAATTTACTATTTTCTCCTATCAAAATTAGTAAATAGTGCAGACTTGCAGTTTTACTACAGAGGTTAATAAATACTTCAAATGTCTTTTACAATAAATGCAATAGTTTTAACTTTTATTCCAATATATTTTATAATTCTTTAAGTAGCTACGAGTTACTATTGAGGTTAGTAAATATTATTAAAATTTGCTTTTTGCCCCTCATTGCAAAGTTCAGATTATAAAATCTAGTGTGATTTTTAACAAGAAATACAAACAAGGGTTTCTCAGTGTAGATAATTCACTCTATGCAAAAGTGAGATGACCGTAATAGGACCACACGGGTCCGTAAATTTTAAAGAAATGTTTTTAAGGTCTGTATCCGAACGATAATAAAGCTTTGCGCTTGAAGAATTTATGATTTCCACTTCTTCTTCAGGTTATTTCCTCCGCACTAGATCTTGAGATGAATCGTTAACGAGAAATGTAATATTGATGCGATAACAAAAAAGTATTTTAATTTCATATAAAAACAGTTGAATTCATTCCAAAAATACGACTTTTCAACGAAATTGGTTATTTTTCAACTAAATTGTTGAGCTTGTAAGCCAAAAAGACTAATTTTCACAAAACTGTTGAATTTTAAACCAGCAAATATGGATTTTTGACAAAAAATTATCTGTCCAACGAATACTTGAATTTTCTATGACCATGCAATGCAATGTAAAAAGTAAATTATCTTCATTTATATATACATTGAAATTAAGATTTACCATCTTCAAATTAAGTGGAAAATACTGTCTTATATGGTAAAATGTCGACATTCCTTTTACCCATAAATATGCATGTGTGCAATATTATGGGGTTTCGCCAACAACATTTATCATTCCGTAAAAAAGTCTGCTAAGAATAATAGAGATTTATAATGTGTGTAAATGTGATTTTATATTACATATAAACGGTGAAACGAATACTGAATAAAGAGGGCAAAAGTTTCATAAAACAAAAATTTATTTCGGAGGAAACTGAGTTTTGCTTTTGAGGTTAGAATTTTGTGATCTCTGAAAACCGTCCTAAAATGGTCACAACAATTTTAATTGTTATTTTGTTTTTCAAATTGTGAAATGTCCCCGCCGAGATGTTCAGTAGATGAACACCGAGAAAGCAATTGAAAAAAAAAATTATTCACTAACCAGAAAATCAATTTTCAATGAGACGGTGTCAAAATATGACATAAGCTTTATCGTATTCAAGTAATGATCAATAATAACATTGAGATTTTCAGCTCTTGAACCATAAAGATATAAAAATATATACCTTTTTTAAATATTATAACAAATACCTTCATCATGAAAGTCTTTATTTTCAATGGATATGAAAAACAAACTTCGACATACTGATATCTACCATTAAAAATACGCTCCGAGTAACTCCTTTTAACTCGGTGTGTATTTGATAATTGTTAATAAATATTTTGTATCTTTAAATCAAATTTTCCTCTCAAATTGAAGAAAAATATTTCCTAATGAATTAAACTTAATAATTATCATCTTATATGTCGCGGGCACTGCACTGTATAGTTTTATTTATTTAGTACCTTCCCAATTGATTTCAATTTTATTTTATACACACATATGTCGCCAGGAAGAGGTTATGAAACACATAACCTGGAATTATAGTCAATCCATATTTTCTTTCACCTATTTTCAACATTACAATACATTTGATTAGAATTGTATATCTCAAAATTACAAGATAATTCAATTCTAACATTTTACATTTTAAAATCACTTACATTTGTCGCCTCATTCATCCAAGATGGAGAAAATAATCGGTGGGTTCTCATTGGCTCAGTTTTTTTACTTGCGCCTGGCTAGACCATGTATTTTTTGGATCATGGGTGACGCGGTCCTCGCCGACGTTGACATTGCGATTGCTGTTGGCGTTAACGACTCGACCAATCAGAGCGCAGGAGCTGACGTTGGCGGCTGCGATCGCATGGATAGCCGGCGGGCAGACGTGCCAACCATTAACCGGGAAATGACACGAAACTCAACCCTTGCAGTGCGCGGCCAAAATAGCCTTATTCGCGGGTCCCTCGCACTAAAGTAGCCCAAATTGCGACTTATCGCAAATGACCGATTTCAGTCGCGCACAGAGCCTCTGAAGTAGCCCAATTTGCGATTAATCGCGCGATCTGGTAACACTGGCATGCAGGCAGCCCGGCGCGAGAGCTTTCGGTGGAAGAGGGAGCACAGGGTGTCTACTAACCGGGAAAACCGGGAATTAGCCGGGAATAAAAATTCCAACCAGGAATCACATTTAAAGTTTTCGAAAATTACTGTTTAAAATCTTATAAATGGATTGTGAAATTCAAAAGTCGCGCGAAAAATAGGTAAGTAAGGCTAGTGTATGGAGATGATCGACTAATGGCTCACTTTTAAACTCAATGAAGAGATTACAGTGACGCCAACTTTGGCATGTTGAGCGGCCCTCATTGGTCGCTGTTGGCGCGCGATTTAAAACGGGTATAATTAACAATTTTTGAAATTAAAGTATATTATTATTGTAAATTGCACATTAATATCAGAAATTACCTAATTTGTAATTTAAGGTTAGAAAAAAATAATAATTCAACACCCTTTTTTATCGAAATATAAATTTATCTTTTGAATTCGAAGAAAATATGCTATTATTAACGAAATATACGCATGAGTATTTTTTTCTAGCCTTACATCGCAAATTACGTAATCTCTGATATTAATGTGCAATTTATAATAATTATCTACTTTAATTTCAATAATTGTTAATTATACCAGATTTAAATCGCGCGCCGACAGCGACCAATGAAGGCCGCTGCGCCGGGCAAGCGCAGTAGCTCAACATGCAATACATAATATCACATATAGGGAAACCTTATGTTAAATGCGTTTTATTTATGATTCTAGTAAGGGGAAATTTGATAATTATAACCGGGAAAAAAACGGGAAATAGCCGGGAATTCGGTGGTCGAAAAATAGTAGACACCCTGGAGCAGCTGCTGGCCCGCTGATTGGCCCGACTCCGGCAATAGGATCGCAACGGAGCGGTGGGGACACCGTCTTCCGTGCTGAGATCTAACCTAGCTTCATTTTCCCGAGAACGGCATGGAGCTAGGTCCACTAGAACGCCTTTTCTGAGTTATCTATTTTTTAATTAATTAATAATAATCAAAATCTAAGAATTAATCATTTTCGTAAATCTCGAATAATCTTAATAAGATTAAATTAAAATTACTGAAAAAATATTAAACCTGGAGAAAGAAAACGCAGTTATTTCATAAAGTCACTAAGTAAATGGAATAATCTTATGATTTAAAAATATACAGGCATTTATATATGTGTACATATTTTCGTATAAACACATATATCAGTTTATTAATTTTATCAGCTGGAAAATTATGAAAGGTAATTAAAATAATTGATTTTTCCTATTCTAACTAAACCGAAAGGTTATTTCCCGTTTCTTGTTTATTTCTACATGACTTAATTAAGTTTCTTATAACTTAATTAATTTATAAAAGTCCCGAGAAACAGGAATTTAGCGTTCGTGTTTATTAATTAATCGGAATCTGGGAAAGCCGCCCTGGTTTATATATTTAACATAGTGGGAAGATGAACCTATTTTCCCTCTTAATTTAGTAACAAGTTAATGCCGTCCTCTCGCTGGGTCTTTGTTAATTATACTTCAGAGTTAATTTTCACTTTAAAATTCTTATGTCATTTTTATGCATAAAATATCTTTAATTGAATTGTTATTGACGCCAACGACGCCGCCGTTTAAGTTCCCTGGAATAATGGTATTTTTTCAAAAAATGAGACAGAAAAATATTTACAGTCTCTTCAGTTTTCTAGAATTGATTTCTGATGCGAAAGTGGGTTTGTATGGGTGTTCTGATAACAATCTATTGACTGAGGATAACATTAAAAAATCATAGAAACTACTTCGACTTTTTCTAAAAATGATATTTTTTCGTCAAAGAATAATACAGCAATATATTTACCAAGTTTTTCCAGCTTACTAGAATTGATTTCTAATACGTGGGTGGGTTTGATGGAGTGCTAGGGGTACATTATATAGCCCAATGTTCCTCTGAAAAAATCATTAACACAATAACATTGCATTTTGTGGAAATAACTTTTTTTTGCTAATTACAAGTCGCTATAAGTTTGATTTTTTAGGGAAATGAATATATTCCTATGGACTAAGATCGGAAACTATTCACCGGGTCTTTTCCAGCTTTCTAGAGTTGAGTTCTATTGCATGGGTGGGTTTGATGGGGTGTTAGGTGTAGATTATATGGCCTAAGGTTCCTTTAAAAAAATCATAAAGACAACAACATTGCATTTTGTGGAAAATGCTTATATTTGCTAATTACAAATTTGGGAAATCTTTACCAAATCTTCTTCAGCTATGTGTAAATTATTTCTTCTTAGTGGGTGGTGTGGAGGGAATGTTATAAGATAAACTCAGAATTAGAAGAAAATGTGGAAAGTTTTGTTTATATATTTTATCAGAAAGTATTTTGCGTTGAATATATTTTCCCTTCTTTTTTTTCTTATATGTTTTAAGGTATTATTTATTTGTTATGTTTTCTAAATAATGTATAATAACTTATTAAGAATTATTACTCCTACATATGTATCAATGCTTTTTCTGTTTGGAATATGGCGCCAGAAGTCCTTTCAAATTGATTTAGTGATCGATCGAGATACCACGCGGCGCTGATTGAATTGTTTCTGTTTACTTTTTTTCGGCATTTGAAAACTGTCTTATATTATTAATTCTTCATTATTTATTGCGAGATTTGACGTTGCGGAGGGACTTTCCCGTCGAATAGGGATATATGCTTCCTGTGGGGGAAAAAATTGCCCCCCACAATTGACCGCATGTGGGCACTTAGAACGTGAGAATGCTCTTCCCATTTAGAAATAGCCCAATTGAATCGTTTCTTACAACAAATCGCTCCTAAGTACGTTGTACTGCTACGAAACTTCCGCCCAGGTTCCTAATTTTTTTTGTTTTTTTTTTTGTTTTGCTTGTCGGAAATTTGGAGGACCCGGGGGGGGGGGGGTCATGATGAAGGAGTTACGCCCGTCCTGTTTGGAAAAGGATTGGCGCCACTGAAATAGTCTTAAATTGTCCTAACAGTGATGCCAAATTAGGTTACCTTATTGTTAGATAACATTCATCAACGTTATAAACAAATACCTTAAGAAAAATGTACTATTCGTTGATAGTGTCGTGTTGGAAAGAAAAGATGATTGTGAAAGAGCTAGACAAGGAGATAGAAAGAGATAGCTCTTCTTCAACTTGGGTGATAGACTGAGGGATAGAAAGAGATATAAGTATATACTTCATGATATCAGATAGATATTACCAGTCACGGGGATAGAGTGAAGGGATGGAAAAAGATAATATTTTGGGGATGCAAATCGGCTACTTGGAAGAGATATAAAAGTTCTATCTCTTTCTATCCAACAATTTCTATACCTTTCTATCGCTTTACTTTCAGCAGGGGGGAAAACATATCGCATTAATAGAATTATTCATATTCACACACTGACACATACTGTTGGTCACCCAGTATATAAAACTTCATTGTTGAATAAATAATTCTTTTTATTCTAAGGCATTAATTCAGAAGGTCGAGGGAGATAGTGACTAGAGAACCCGCTTTTACGTACAGGAAAAGATCTTGTAGCAAAGTTCTTTTCTCCCTGAATCAGTATCATCTATTGTCATCTACTGTCATCTACTGTCATCTACACTCATCTAATCTAATAAAAAATGACGACCACCGTCGGTACTCTAATCCTTGTTTTTGCCGCTTTCCACAATTCTATTGGTAAGTATCCAACTATATGTATAATGTCACATTTGTCGTTTCGGTAAACTAAAAAACAAACTCGATCTTACTCCCAAAGCCATCTTTAAATTGAAGTAGACGAGACATTCAATTGTAGCACAAGTTTGGTTCTGACCTTGACCTGAATTGAAATCCACCGAAAAGTAAACATTAGGTCATCATGTTGCGCAACGTGACGCAGTTACCAGCTAGGCCGTTGGGGTATTGCTTTATTGTTATGCTACTGTTTTGTCCTCTCATCCGCAACTGCCCCCGCGGCGTAAGTCTTGTAATACCCGAATCGAAATTGCTCCAACTGAAAGTCGGATGTACAGAATTAATGTTATTACAAAATACGTTTATATCTCATTATCTATCCTTTTTTTCGAAAATTTATATCACGAGATCTCACGTACAGTTTTCAATAAAGAAATATTGATTTTCATCAGAAAATATAATTTTAAACAAAGTAGATGAATTTTTCACAGAAATTTTTTTTTTTATCAAAGTATTTGACATTTGAACTGAAAAAGATTTTTGATTCGGTTGAGAATACATTTTTTATAGAAGGTGGTAAGTGGTTCAAAATCTATCTATTTTATGAAAATTTCTTTTTTGTTTGGCTCAACACAATTTTCACAATGACAACTCAACGAATCCATTTTTTATTGAAATAATTTATCCTTCTTAGTTCAAAAGTCAACTAATTGTTTGAAAATGTTTGTTTTTTGTTGAAAATTCGACTTTTAGCTTGAAAATACATTTCTGTTGTCAAAAATTTCATATTAAAAATTCATAAATCTTTTTTTTTCACAGAAATGTCAGGTGTGCCGCTCAAAACAAGGGACTTTCTGGAAAATTTTGGGATGAGTAACGAACATGCGAATCCTCAAGGTAGCTCTAGTAGAAATGAAAATTTATAACTGGAGCGTGATTAATTAACAGTTTTCATTTCAACAATTTCTAACTATTGATAATCTATTGAGCTGGAAAATATTCCCCACACATGGAACTTTGCTTTGAATGTTTAGAGAAAAAATGTTCGAAAACGTATATCATAACGGAATTTTATATTATTATTGACATTTTCCTTGTTTGCTCTTTCTCATTTGAAGCATGCCGCTCCATAAGATATTTGTGTAGAATAAAAAAAATCATAACTGTTTTAGCAGGCTCCTACTGTCATCACTTTTTTACAGATTGGACACCTACGAAGAAATATTACATATAGGAAAATCAGTATAGGCCTATAATTATTCCCTTGTAATCAATTTCTTATAATTTTTTCGCGAATATAGGGAATACATGATATAGAGTTATTATTGTATAGAAAACTGTTATAAATCTACCTCATCGAAACTCATAATTTTGCACAAATGAACTTCAAGCAGGAAACATCTGCACACTTCCTTCTTATCTTTGAAGTTGCTTGGAATTTCATTAAAATATTGAAAATCCTTTGGAATTTCTTGAAATCCCTTGATATTTTTGGAAATATTCTTAAATCCATCAAAGTCTTCGGGAATTATTTGAAATTGCTTGATATAATTGAAAATCCTGCGAAATCCTTTAACATCCTTTAGATATATTTTGAATTGTTTGAAATAACTTAAAATCTTTAGAATGCTTTAATTTTTTTTATGACTGTATGCATTCGATGCGTATAGTCGAATGTCTGCCTTCCAACTCGACGTTTTGTACCCCAAGTCATGTTAAATCATTTTTGGGGTTTGAATTTTGCTGCGTGTTTTTTTATAAAAGCGCATTATATTCTTAAAATATAATTCAAAATACAAGTTTTTAGGATCCTTCCCGAATAATGTTCCCTAAATATTGCTGGTCTAGCTTGTAGTAGGAAAATATTCTCTCAAAACCATAGGTCTTGATTTACCAACGTATTAAAAATGATACCCTCTTTTTTCTTGCAGCGTTGAATTCACAGTCGGAGGTTCTACCTGATGGCGAACCTATTCCCAGTGTTCCTCGTCGTGAACCTTTTCATTCTCATGAAAGACATTCTCCTACCGAATCTCCTGCTCCTGCCGAGACTTCTCTTCGTGCCAGGTCCAGATCTCCTCCAGCCCATACCAGGAGCATGGTTCCACCTACCACAATTGATGCTATGAATGGAACTGTATATGGACTTGACCAACTTCAATTTATTCGGCTCACTCCCTATAAGAATCCACGTCGGCTATTTGAACTTCGAAGATACACTTTTCCTACGGATACATCCGTTAAATTAGTCGCAAGACAGAAAGTTTATGTGCCAATGCCAACCCAAGAACAAATTATATTATCAACTTCCGACGGTGATGTATTTGCAATATTGGAAAGTAATAGAGTTCTTGCTGGAATATATGCACCTCATCCTCGCACTCACTTCAGAGTACGCTCAAAAATAAACGTGGAAAGCGGCATTATTGCTGCATTGACCCCTGAAGAAATCAAAGAAGTTCCAGTAGGCCCCTCGCGGCCAATCCTATTGAGTTTTAGAGTAGAACGTGTAAACCTAAATCGTGCAGCGCATTAATTTAATTTGAAAAATGTAAAACTAAAGTATAGAATTATTTGTAATCCCAAATAAGCTTGTAGTGTTACATGTAACTCATAATTTCATACAATAATAAAATCAATGTAGTATGATTCTCAAGGCTTAAACCTTCGTACTTCCTTAACATTTTAGCACACACCTTTCAAAATTGACGCTCAAATCATTGAAAACTGTCACTAGGTGATTTTCAATCCTCTTTTGTTGGAAA